>JAACJT020000040.1:5098725-5127272 GCA_009936485.2 Gymnarchus niloticus | reverse complement strand
ATTAGATATGAGCCATGCTTATCAGCAGCTGCTCTTGGATGAAGACTCCAAACAGTTTGTCACCATTAATACACATAAAGAACTTTTCAAGTACAACAGATTGGTTTTTGGCATTTCCTCAAGTCCAGCAATATTTCAAAGAACCATGGATAATCTGCTGAGGGGTATTTCACATGTTGCTGTATACCTTGATGATATCTTGGTGACAGGAAAAACAGAGCAGGAGTATCTGGATAACCTGGATCAGGTGCTGACGAGGATGTCCAAGGGGCTGCGTTTGAAGTGCAGTAAGTGCACGTTCCAGACACCTAGCGTCACCTACCTAGGTCACCAAATCACTGCCCAAGGCTTGCATATAGTGCCAGAGAAGGTAAGAGCTACTAAGGAAGCTCCAAACCCCAGGAATGTTTCAGAGCTGAAGTCTTTCCTTGGGATGTTCAATTATTATAGTAAATTCCTGTCTGACTTGTCCACTGTGCTGGCACCATTGTACAAACTATTGCACCATGACTGTAAGTGGAAGTGGGGAGCTACTCAAGAGGCAGCCTTTAAAAAAGTAAAGGGACTGTTGCAGTTTGTCAAACTGCTGGTACATTTTGATCCTGATAAAGAGCTGACTCTATCATGTGACGCCTCTCCCTATGGGATTGGCGCAGTGCTCTCACATGTGATGCGTGATGGGTCTGAACAGCCCGTTGTGATTGCGTCTTGCACACTGACCAAAGCTGAAAGGGGTTATTCTCTGTTAGACATGGAAGGCCTAGCTATTGTGTTTGCTGTAAAACGTTTCCACCAATATTTGTATGGTCACCCTTTCTCAGTTGTCACAGATCACAAGCCCCTGATGAGCTTGTTCATTGAGAAATGAAGCATTCCGCCTATGGCCTCAGCAAGAATCCAGCGGTGGGCTCTTACTCTGTCGGCCTACGAGTATCAAATCTTTTACAGAGCTGGTAAGGACAATGCAAATGCCGATGCGTTGAGTTGCCTGCCACAACCGGACACTCCGGCGACAACTCCCCTTCCACCAGACACAGTGATTTTGCTGGAAACACTTTTGGATCACCTGTAAATGCCCAGCAGATTAAATTGTGGACAGATAGGGATCCTGTTTTGGCTAAAGTTAAAAAGTTTCTGCTCCACGGCTGAACACTCTCAGAAGGAGATGAGGAGCTAAAACCTTTTGCAAGGAGGAAGAATGAATTGAGTGTGCAAGATGGCTGCATCCTTTGGGGAACGCGGGTGATAGTGCCACTTCCAGGCCGAGTTCAGGTATTGGATGAAGTCCATGAAGCCCACCTAGGAATTTCATGCATGAAAAGCTTGGCGCGATCTTATGTCTGGTTGCCTAAAATGGATGGGGATCTTGAAAACAAGGTTAAATCCTGCTTAGAGTGTCAGAAGAACCAAAACCGATCTCCACCTGCTCCCCTATGTCCATGGCAGTGGCCTAGCCGGCCATGGTCCGGATTGGATATGGACTTCGGAGGACCCTTCATGGGTTGCATGTTCCTAGTGATTGTGGACGCACATTCAAAATAGCTGGAGGCCCACATTCTGAATAATATCACAGCTCCAGCGACTGTGAACACTTTGAGGCAGGTGTTTGCCACATATGGATTGCCGGACACCATTGTCACTGATAATAGTCCAACCTTTACAGGTGAGGTATTCCAGGAGTTTGTCAGCAAGAATGGAATCCGCCACATATGCACAGCTCCTTTCCACACTGTTTCTAATGGGCTGGCAGAGAGCACGGTGCAGACACTAAAACAAGGACTTAAGAGGATGACTGGTGACAATGTGAACACCAAGCTTTCATGGTTCCTTTTCCAGTATCGTATCACACAACAAACAACAACTGGCCAGACACCTGTTGAGATGCTAATGGGAAGACGACTGAAATCTCACCTGGATTTGCTTTATCCTGATGTTGGAGCAAGGGTTGTGTTGCAGCAAGAAAAGCAAAAGAATAGGCATGATCAGTATGCTAAAGCGCATTGTTTCAACCCCAGTGATGCTGTCTTTGTTAAGGATTTTAGCACTGGTGATTGCTGGGAGCCAGGAGTGATTGTGGAGAGAAGGGGCTCTCTCTTTTGTGGTGCGACTGACAAATGGGAAACAGGTGAGGAGACACCAGGACCACATTCGCAAATGTCATTTTCTGGTCACAGAGTTGTGTCCCGACCCATTCGCGATGCCTGAGTTGGAAGAGATTACTGAACAGTCCACAGAGCCTGTCAGCGCAGCGGGCTTTCAGATCCAACTGGTCACCACTCAGAGTGATCCGTCCCTCATTCCAAACCCAGGATGTACATCCAGTGTTCCAGTGGTTCCTGATGAGGGGTCCAAGTCTGGAGAAGCAACAGGGACTTTGCGTCATTCTAAGCATTGTTGCAAGGTGTGTGTGAGACTGAATTTAATGTTGAATAGACTTGGAAGTGTTGAGTTTGGTTAATGTATGGTTATTAGGTAAAGAAAAACTATGGAAAAAAAGACAAAGGATATTGGTTGTTTTCCACAAGTGTTTAGCATACTTTCTACCAAAAGGAACCAGGGGTTAGCTGTGTTTGTTTTTTTTCAAGCTAAGGAGGGAGAAGTGTTGTGAACTGTAAAAATGGTGCACCGTATGTTTAAGAGATGTATTAATTTGGTCATGCCCGCTGCCTATTTTCTCCTGTTGCGTGTAGAGAATGTCGAATGTAAAAGTAAAGCAGCTTGTTCTAAAAAAGAGCCTCTGGAGTGCTGCCTCCAGTTTACCACAATGCAGGTACCAAAACAGTTTAGTACATTCAGCAATAACTTGAAGGTTGGTGATTCTAGCTCACATCCATGTCTACTGGTGTTGTGTCTGATCAGTTTAAAGTAGCAGTCAGCAGACCACATCTCAAGAAACTGAACTTGGAGGATCCTTAATTCCGGACCCAGCTCTAATGTCCCATTTCTGTCCAAAACTCTAGAGAAAATTATAGCGGCTCAACTTCAGTCATACTTGAATGCATATACGTAATATACTCGATATATTCTAGTCTGGTGTATGTCAGGGATACAGCACTGAAACTGCTTTAACTAGGATCGTGAATGACATATTAATAGCAAATGATGCGGGCAACATGACGGTGCTCTTGCTCTATAATCTTAGCACTGCTTTTGACACAGTTGAGTATTCAGCTTTGAGGCAAAAGCTTGAATCAGAAGTTGGCTTGTTTGTAATGGTGATTGAGTGGTTCACCTCCCACCTAATTAATATCACCATGGTCAAATATCTAACTACAGTAGTGCTTCATCAGTGTCACCAGTCAAATTTTGAAGTGCCACAGGGTTCAGTGCTTGGACCTGTATTGTCCTCTCTGTACTGCCAGGTAACACAATAACAAAAAATATTAACTTTAACTCCAATTCCAATGACACCCAAATAAACAACGGCATGCAAAAAGAACAGAAAGACAGTGACTTTAAAAGGCCTGCTTTGCTGATCCGACCTCTTCAAGCACCAAATCACACTAGGGACGCGAGTAGTTTGATATCTCATGTAACTTAATGGTACCATGTGACGAAACAGTTGCAGCCAGTGATTTCTAGGCCCTCATTTATGAAATGAATGTACGACAGAAAAGTGGGCGTATGGTCATTTCCATGCAAAGGTTGGCATTTATCAATGTGGACGTGGGCGGGGGCTACAATCAAATCTCACGTCAAGTCTCACCTCGTAAATGCAAGTTTTCGATTCATCATGGTCCGGCATGCAGCATAGCATATCTGTTGGAGTCTGAGATTTATCATAGACTCGAACTTAAAAATATGTAGCCTACAGCAAAATATATTTTGTAAAGCCTGCATTGACTACAGTATATGTCATATATAACACTAAGTATTTTCAAATTGATTGCAATTACCGGGGATAACAGTTTTGGGTGTACAATTTGTTTCTTTTTAGAGTTTGGCTACTGGTGACAATTACAATAAATGTAAACTATGCAATTAAAAGCAATGGGTAGTTTAAGTGATTTGCAATGTGATCGTTTAGATGCTAATTCAGTCACCTATATAAACAAGTACCTTGACAATCATCAAATCTCGGCTATGGCAGATCGGGCTCTTCTAGAAGACCTCTGTGCATTCATAAGACGTGAGAGGGTATTTCGGGACTGCACGGATTATTAAATGGAGATGCATGGTTATTAAGTTTCATTTTCGTTAAGGCTGCCAAATAGAACCAATTGGTTCAATTGCACTTGCAACGTTAACGTGTCTATTTCCAAGTAGGAATACAGCATATTGCTCAGTTTGGTATTTTTATGCAAAACAAAGATGTTGAATTTTTGTGTAATAATACTTTGATTATGGGTAAATTTCCATCCATCCATTACCTATACCACTATCGTGGGGAAGCTGGAGCTAATCCCAGGTGACTTTGGGTGAGAGGCAGGGTACACCCTTGGCAGGTTGGGTAAATATTATATACACACAAATGTAGGTTTTTTTAAGCTGCTCCAAGTTTTTGGGCATGCAAGAATGATTTAAAAAAATGTTTAAATCCTTAAACTGAAAAAGTATCTTAAAACTCTCTAAGTTACTTGAGTTATACATTGTAGCATTGGTGCTACGATGCATGGTTTTAATCACCAAGCATACAAGGCATTCAACATAACAAGGGTTTACTAACCACCAACAACAGAACACTGTACAACCCCGGGGCTAGCCCTGCTAGCCCCCAAACACAAAAACGGTGACTAACTACACATGGATACGCAAACACACAATGCTTTATTACACTCCACCATTCATGACAATACAGCACAAGAATACACAATGTAATTTACAATAAACATGTAAGGCAATTACATACAACAACCCCATTGCATGCTGGGGCATATCCCGGCTCATGCCGCCACACTACCCCCCTCTTAAGGGGTTGACCATTCCCGCAACCCTACCACAAAATCAACAGTGTCCCAGGTGGCACCTACGCCACTGCGACCTCCAAGCCACAGAACCCCCCCCCCCCAGAGTCGACCAATTCTGAGAGGCACTCCAACACCTCTCTTGGCCCCTTCCAGTGGCTGTCCAGCTTGGGCAACCGACCCTTTTTCCCCACAAAGGGCAGTACACCCACACCAGGTCCCTAGAAGAGAAGCCCAGTCCCTGGCAGTGAGTGTTGTATGCCCTCTTCTGCCGGTCTGTTGCTGTCCCCTGATTCCGCCTCGCCAGGCTGTGCACCGTCTGCTGACACTTCCTGAGCAGGCACAGGTACTTCAGGCCCGGTGTTGTTGGCAGGTCCGGCTCTGGGGGTGAGCCAAACACCAGATCCACAGGGGTCCTAAGCTCCTGGGTAAACATGAGGACAGCGGGGGTACATCCAGCACTCTCCTGCACAGCCGTCCGGTAAGCCCACAGGACCAGGGAAAGGTCCATGGCCCAGTTCTGCTGGCGCTCGAACACAAGGGTAGCGAGTTAAGCCACTTTGCAGGTGGAGGGGGGTGGTACCCGTTTTCACAACCCACAGCCGCTTACACACCTCACCAAGCACCTGTGACTCGAAGTTTCTTCCCTGGTCACTGTGGAGCTCTTCAGGTGCCCCAAAACAGCCAAAGAATTCCTGCAGTAGTGGCAGCACTCTGGTCGGGAACTTCATATGCTCCAGGCCACTTTGCGAAATAATCCATGGCAACGAGTATGTAGCGGTTCCCAGTTTCACTGCGGGGAAAAGGACCCAGAATGTCCACCCCAACCCTCCGCATGGGGGCGCCCACGTCCCCTTCCAGGCATCTCAGCAATGAACAAAGTTCTGTGTCCTGCCTGCACCGGGCCAGCAGAACTGCCCCTGCAGCTTCCTCAGAGTCTTTGCAACCCTAAAATGTCCTGCCCCCACAGCACCATGCACCAACCTTCGCACCATGAGTCGCAGCCTTCATGGCACCAGCAGCTGCAGGAGATCCCTTCCGCTGTCCGGTGATTGCCAGCACCGATACAGCAGCCCGTCGTATTCCTCTAGGGTGTTCCACTGCGAGTGGAATGCTTTTGTCTCGGGGGTCTGTGGCAGAGACCTCCCCCCACTCTGGCCGCCTCCCCGCATGCAGCCACTCTTGCACCCTGGTTAGCACCGGATCACTCTGCTGCTCTGTGATGAGCTGCTGGGGATCGAAGTCCCGGACATCCCCGCCGTCTGCCGTCGTCCAGGCTGCAGCCACTACTACGGAGTGTTGCTCACGCTCCTCTGCCCTGCAGCAATGGCGGCAGTCAACCGCTGTGCAGGGCCGTCGGAAGAGAGCGTCTGCATTGGTATGCAGCTTCCTGGGACGGTGTTGTACCTTGAAGTCGTACTCCGCCTGCACCTCCAACCAGCGAGCTAACTGCCCTTCCGGATTGCGGAACCCCTGCAGCTAGGTGAGGGACGCATGATCTGTCTGCAACGGGAACCTCCCCCCACAAAGGTACGGACACAAGTGTTTACATGCCTGCACTACGGCGAGCAGCTGCCAGCGTGTTACAAAGTATTTGCGCTCCGGCCGGCTTACAGTTCGGCTGTAAAACGCAACCACTCGTTCCTCTTGCGGTCCTGCTCGGGAAGCACAGCTCCCAGCCCCTCGTTACTGGCATCCGTGTCCACAATAAAGGGGAGTTGTGGATCCCTGCATGCCAGCACCGAAGCATTAGCGAGTGCAGTACAGAGTTGGTTAAAAACTGCAGTGCAGGCATCCCTCCATACAAAATTGTTTCTCTTTTCTGTAAGCTGGTGGAGTGGTTTATATATAATGTTTACAATGCTTTTAAAAAGTATTTTAACTCTAAAAGTTGTCTCTAAATTCTATTTATTCTGGGTTATTGTGACAATATCAAACTATAAAGTACGGCACGGGGAGTTGCTGTATTCTGGTTGATCCTTTACTTCAACTGATGTTTTAGTAAACCTAACACTGCTGAACTCATGATTGCAAGTTACATCTAGAATACGCCCGGAAACGCCAAGATTGAATGTATCACATTTTAAATAAACGCAAAATAAATCTTTACGAGAAATGTTCAGAGTGGTGGTGGGCTGCAGTCCTTATAGGCCCCAGGGGGTTTTGAAATCTGTGCGTGTGTGTGTGTGTCTAATTGCTAGATACCTCCAGGGAATTTTCAACCCCTACTTACTTTTTTTACGACATAGTCATAAAGTCAAACCAGCTTGGCCCACCTGTTTCGGACAGGAAACCCCACCACCACTCACAGGCTCTACAGCATAAGAAAAACAGAGACTCAGGGGCATCAGCATCAGGAATCTTTATTTCATCAGACATATGTCACTTTCTGATTTTCTTTTATTGTGACAATATTCTGTCATATCAGCTGAACAATTACAAGCCTCACGCTCAACACGGGAGGCAATTAAGACACTGCATCCTCTGCTCCAGGGCCTTCAGTTTCAGACTGTCTTTAGCAAGATTAAACAGAAGCGAGGCCTGGTTCAACACGGCCTGAAAAATCCACAGGTCCTCGATTGCCAGCGCCAGTTTGATAGGGCAATGCTCTTCCAGGTCCAAAATGTTTTCAGGTTTGGGTCTGTTGAACAATAGCGGATCAAGAGAATCTGCCTCGAACTGTCACAGTCCAAGACAAACCCACCACTCTCAAATCTGTCAGGGACATACAGATGTTTCTTCACAGGACACCCACACTCATTCTTCAGGTAAGATATAAACTCCAGACAGGCACTCCAGAATGTCAGAAAGTCCCATTCTGTCACAGTCATAGACCTCTCACAGGGGTGAGACAAGTGTCTGTCCAGGATAAGGTAAATTTTCACCTCTAGGGGGTGCTCATCCAACAGCATAATCGCAATCCTGTGACCCATACTTTGACTACTGTCAGACAACATCCAACTGCTTTCACTACTGGCTACAAATTCACTCAGATTAGAATGGTCCAGTTTATGGAGAAGTGGCATCTTATTTTTTTCTCTACAACACAATGTATGAGGTCCTACAGGTCACACCAGCCAGCTTCTTAGATATACATCAACAATCACGTGTGAGACACCTCCCCATATGGTAACGTTACAGACATTCCCAGGGCATAACTTGTCCTATTGACATTTATGACATAAAACATAAATACATAAAAGGGCACTCCCACCATGAATCAAAGTTATGACCTGATCATTTGACTATTACATCATTAATTGGATACACTCCGTTGACCCCGATGGTCACGATGACCTCTTGACCTTTAGGTCATGAATTCCTTTTCGAAATTAGCTCATTAGCTGACATTGATTCAACAAGTCCTTTGAATGTATACACTGGGATGCATTAAGATGCTGGGTTTAAAGCACCAGAAGTCCTCCATGGTTCCAAACACCAAACCTGTTAGTCAAGGTAATCTCACAAATGCTCAATAAGATTGACATCTTGCAAACAGGTGACCAGAATAGTAAACTGTTTATAGTCAGCATGTAGCTGTTCTTTTATACCCCCTTTCCCCACATACTTTTATACGAGCACCATCGGGTTGCTGGGAAGAGCTAACTGTTCTACTCGGGGTTGATCATAATGTTTTGGCTTATTGGTGTACAGTCTTATACCTATTCCACAGTATTTCAATGTTTCGTGTTTTCTCTTACCCCGTAAAACAATCCATGTTAAAACACAGCATCACTACTACAGACAATGTATACTAATGTAAAGCACTTGTGTAGTTTCATGACAGTAACATTTACACTTTTTTCTAAATAGGACATTCATATATCAGAAACTTTGGAGTTTTCAGTTTTTGTCAGCAATCATTTCATTTTAATTTCTTTATTCATGAACTGAATCTACCCAAATGAGAAGACAGGCCTCTCAGCTAAAAATGAACACATGGCCATTCTACTGCATGCAAGGAAACAGCTGGAAACAAGTGCTTTCTGCTGGTTCTTTATTTCAGAAAGATTCACATTCAAATGGACAAAATGAGAGGCAAGCAGAGCCAGTTCTACTACTGAGCTGGGTCAACTGCGCTCTCTACTGTTAAAGGGAGCAGCGCCATCCTCTGGACATTTAGGAAAAACTCACCCTTCATCCATTCTTTAGCTATAGAAAGTCATCACACACAAAGTTTGCTTTACTAGATGACTGACACTGTTGTGGTCAAGAGGACAAAGGAAGCTGAACGACTGAAAACAGCATCCAAAAGGTTACTTTTGTTAATATTTTATTTCCAAAGCAGGTTGCCTCCACCCAGTCCTACATCAACACATAGGGAAGCCACTAAAGTTAACTGAGCAGGCCTCCCAAGCGATGTCCTGGCACTTGGCAAAGTCAGGCAAATGGCAAATCACCCATACATTTGCTGGTGATAGTGAGTGCAATATAACTGGGGTGATTTATTTTTTTTAAACTTGTTACGACATATGTAAATGACACTGCCAGTCTGCTCACATCACTAAGTAGACTTTAGGCATAAATGCTCACAACCTGGCCCCAGTTAACAAAACCAGAGGCTACAGATCACAGAGCAGGAGAAAAAGAAACTAACTGTTCATTCGAGTCCAAATAACCAAAACTGGCAAATGCTCAATACTCATTATCAGCATTAAAAACAGTAGTAAAAATATAACATTTGCAGGTAAAATCACATATTACAATAAACATTTCAGAGAGAATAAGTTTTAAAAATTTGAACGTATTCCACAGTATCTAAAGGTGATTTCATTGATATGGAGGAATGGAATTTATGAAGTACTTAAAAGAACAGGCCAGGTAAAAACCAGAACAATCCAAGTCATCCCAAATAACCCAGGCCTATTCAGTAGGTTCAAATGGGATTAGGTGCAGGGAGACTCTGCCAAGAAGCAGGCTTATGTGTCAGTACCCATCTTCAGTATCATTTAGTCAGCTCTACACTGCAAAAGACCATGACCAGGTGATTTAGCATCCAAGAGAGCTTTTGAGGTTGTGCACTTATGGTGACGTAGTGGTAATGTATGCATTGGAATAATATTTTAAACAGGATGAGGGAGGGCACATTGAAAAGGCTCAATGACAACATGAACGTATCACATGAATTGCACATGGATTGGGGGGGGGGAGTCCCAGACACATTCAGGTTACAGAGATGAACCTGTGATATGGATTCACATAGGTTCTGATCCACAGAGTACTCAGCACTTTGGAAAATTAAAACTTTGTACCTGGCTGCTCAGACGGACATTTTTGGCACCCAGAATAAACTACATAGAAATTTCTATTATATATATATATTTTATGATCACTGCTTGTCTAAATGGAGTGATGCATTTACTTTGCATACTAATGTCCAATCATAAGTAATGACAAAACCAAGCGGCTTAAGTAAGCGGGAGAGCGCCCTTTGGGTTCGAAGTACACCTGCAGTCAATGTTAGAGGATCCATAGGAGTGTTTCTCAGTCTTTTTCATCTCTGGGTCTCCATCATCCGAGCACATCAATACCAGGCGTTCCATATCTTTTGACTGCCCACAAGCATGCATTAGCGACATGCAGCTTAAGCAACAGCAGTGTGGCGACATCTTGTCAGAGAGCTGCGGTCTGACAGATAGGGAGACTGCGATTGGCTAGATCGTGGCATGGTTTGTCTCCTCACGAAAAAGGACAGGAAACATTCTTACAGAAGGCCGCAGGAACAGAAAGAGGGTTCCCTTTCCAGACAGACTGTCTACTACAGGTAATGGCAACTGTGAGTGCAGTCTGGTCAGGTTTTTATTGCATAAAAACAATAAAAATATCAAAAGGCACATTCCAGAGAGTGACTCTCACATTACAGCTAGAGTTATTTAAATCATATACAATATGCCTGGCAAGGCTTAATGAGGTGGAGAGAGAGTATGAGCCAAGCAAATAGTGCAATGCAGTGACACAGTGTTTGGGGGAAGGGGGGGCGGCAGCAACGCAGCCAGTGACGCAGGCAGCACCAAGGATGTGATGTCCCGCTGGAGAGGCACTCGCTTTGCCCAGGGCTTTCAGTATCCTTTATTCCCGTTCCATCAGGTACTTGTATGACAGCGGAACAACAGCAGCAATCTGGGGAGGGATGAAGAGATGGACAGATCTCGAACCGTATTGCCAAGCACCAGGCAGCCAATTGGAGAGCAGCAGGGGATGAGCAGACAGCAGAAAGTCACCCAAAAAAAATCAATCCCACTCAAAAAAAAAACAAAAAAAAAAAAACCCCCACATGATTTTCAAACACCACAGACAAATACACTAAGCAAAGCCAGTTTCCATTTACATTAGGGAAACACTACTAAATCAACAGGCCAAACACTAGTGGATTCGATAATCATGATCATGGTTCCTACAGGTTATTTTTTACCTTGTTTACGATTCTACATGTAGGAGGGAGTCTTCTGAAAGCTGGTGGGGGAACAAAATTGGAAGTTTAATAATGAATCTCACTCCGATAGGCCACCTACAGAGGTTGTTGACCGATTTCTCCGATTCTGAAGACGTAAGTTGATGTTCTACCCAAAAGTCTCAAATGGAAAATGGGTAGCCATTAACAAGCAGCAAGCCCAAGCATTCCAACACTCAATAACTCATGCAACAGAGCAGAGTCTGAGATTGTCAAAGCAAGAATGGGCAATACTCGTCCCATACACCTGCACCAAAACAACATACCATTGGTAAGAACCAACAAGAAGCCAAAATCACAAACCAAAACTGCCAAAACAAAGTTGGACTGTGTTAAAGACGAACACACTAATTACTGAATGCAGTCATGGGGAACCCCACACCAAACAAAACATTCAAGTTACAGGAAATAAACGTATGTATGGGGAGAAAGCTAATGGAATATGGAGCAGGAAGGGTCCTGGCAGAATTGCCATGCTATTTAGAAACATACAGCCTCAGTCTCATGTGTCACAACACAGCCTCTATAGGCAATTATGGGGCACATGACCTATGGCAGGTTTTTTCCCCTCCCAAATAAAGAGCCTATTTCCATAATTTTTAAATGATTCTACAATGACTTCTTATTATGCAGTCTCATTATATGGGACATGGCATCATTAATAGTAAATCTCAATTTACTGCATGTGTCAAAAGGAAAAAAATACTTGATTTTTTTGTATAAATGTATTCCATGGAATTAGTGCATTTGGAAAACTTGCTCTATTCAAAAATAGAACATTACGTTCAAATTTTTTGCAGCAACAGTAATTTCTTGCATTAACCATTTCCTGGACACACCAATTATTCCTACTACAACATCAATCAGCTTGCAGGATGACATTCTCAAACTCAGCTCTAAACATGTACCCTCATAAAACTTCTTTGGATGAGCCCCATTGTATCATATGTAAGTGGCCCTGCAGGGCTGGCGACAGAGGAAGTGTTGGGTGGGCAGACTTATGACTTTAGGAAGAAGCGGAAATTTTGCCCCACTAGTGCAATGAGAGGTTGCGTTTTAACTACTAGGACCCAAAGCCGTTTAGACTTCACTACAGTGTGGTACCTTCTCACCGTACAGAACTGGGCCCGTTTGAGCAGAGGCCTCTCTACAGCCCGGAGATACTGAGGCTTCTTCTGAAAGGGTGACACACACTTAAGGCAGCCTGCTCCACCCACACCATGCCTTGGAATATGGCAGTACGTTGCACCCCCGACTACAAGTACACGATGGTGACGAGCTGCTCATCAAGCAACAAACGAACGAACAGGACACTTCATATAGAACACAATATCCATGCACAAGATTTGTGCATCTGACCCATCAAATTGTAAGAATGTATATACACGTCACCGTAATATTAGGGGTTTTGTTCAAATGAAAATTTGACCCCCACAAGGTTTTATTTTAGTTCCTTAATGCTGTTGAATTCATATTACTCTAAAATGTTAAAAATGCTTGGGTATGTCAAATGTTTACTATGGCAATGGTGCGCACAAAGCAGTATCAGATCCCCCGTGTGGTGCAGTATGGCACACAGCAACATGCGAGGTGGTAACGGGTGTCACTGTGTAATGCAGTTCATCTTCAGTTGCTGCTTTCTTGTGAACAGGCATGCAGGTAAGCAGACTACAGGCACCAACATGCAGACAAAGAATGTGACAAGCATTCCTTTGATGGATTGAATAAGATAGCTCTAAGGGTGTTGAATATCCGACCCTAAGCTATACCAAAATAAAATTTAAAAAAAGGGGGAGGGCCTTCAAAAATGTCAACTCAAATGAGTACAAATGTGGCCTTACTAATGTCAAAGAACCTGAATGGACTCAAAACCTCAGCAAGATGGTAGTTTATATTGTCATGACTGCGGTGGTCTGGGGGGATGCGGAGCATTTTAAGTGGGGAAGTCAAGCCAGTCATAGCAATAAACAAACCACAACAACAAAAAGAGGGATGAAGCTAGAAGAAAGACCTCAGTCACTCCAGGAGAAGCTGTGACTGCTGGAGGTCTGGGACAGCATGAAGATGGCAGAGGTCCCTGAGGAAGGAAGGCATCGCCTGATCTGCAGGACGACAGGTGCGGTGGGCAGAGGAGGAGAAGGGTGGGAAAGGGGCATTGACACAATCAGACAAGCAAAAGTAAACAAACGGCACAACAGCGGCCATGGAAACTGGACCGCAGATCAGATCAAAGGAGGTGTGGTGCCCAGGGACCACCAAGGAGCAGCGTTCCCCAGGAAAATCTGCACAGGATGGGAGCTGCAAGCATAACTAATACACAAAGCAGCTTTTTTTAGTTTAACTTTCAACATTCCACCATCAACCAAATACAGAAGCAAAATGGCCCATTTTAGAACACTGGGAAAGTTTACAAAAGCGCACCTGTACTTGTACGATTTCCACAAAAAGGTTTTTCAGCATACAGTGGATTTAAAAAGACTTTGCTTTTTTCACATTTTCTTATGTTGCAACATTATGGTAAAATCATTTCAACATTTTACCCTGCATCAATATACACTCAATAGCACAATGAAAGTGAAAACAGGATTTTAGAATCTGTTGGAAAATTTATCAAAAATAGAAAGCTGAAAACACATTGACAAACACATTCATACCCTTAAAGATCCTTTGGCAGTGAATACAGCCTCAGGTCTTAAGTATGGCATGACAAACTCCCCTTGCCCCCCATAAATTTGGGTGATTGTCATTCTATTCTGCTGGCCCTCACTTGCCCTGTCAGGAGCACACTGCACACTGTTGGAGCACAGCTATTTTTAGGTCTCTGAGACGTTCAAGTGGGTTCAATCCAGGCTCTTGCTGGGCCACTCAAGACATTCACAGAGTTGACCCCAAGTCATTCCCGAACTGTCTTTGCTTTGCTGTATTTAGGGTCATTGCCCTGTTGGAAGGTGAGCCTTCAGTCCAGTCTGAGGTCCAGAGCACTCTGGAGTAACGTTTTGTTAAGGATATTTTTGTGCTTTGCTCTGTTCAGCTTTTCCTTGACCCTGAATCATTTCCCAGTAACTGCTACTGAAAAACAACCCCACAGCTTGATGCTGTCACCTCCATACTTCACCGTTGGGATCATGTTGCTCAGGAGATGAGCAGACATGGCGCTTAGAACTGAGGCCAAACGGTTCAATCTTGGTTCCATCAGACAAGAGGATCCTGTTGCCCCACAGTCTGAGTGTCCTTCAGGTGCCCTGTTTTAAGGTTCAAGCAGGCTATCCCATGCACAAGCGCAGAATACTAAAGCGCTGCGGTGATGGTTGTCCTACTGGACATTTCTCCCATCTCCACACAGGACACCTTGAGCTCAGTCAGAGTGACCAGAGTTCTTGGGCATGTCTCTCCCGATTGTTCAAAGATGATGGGTGGAGCTGGAGTCCACCTGACCCTCATTCCTAGTGTCCTAGCAAAGGGTTTGAGTACTTCCTTTTTTGCTTTGTCATTATGGGATACTGATTGTAGATTTATGACAGGAAAAATATGAAAAAAAACTGAAGCTGTCTGAATACTTTCTAAATCCACTGTAATTCAATTCAACATTCTTCAGGCTTCACATACAAATAAACCACAAGCTGAGTTAATAATTTTAAGATTAACGGCTAATTTAAACTCCTATTTAAATAATTCACTTGCCCAAGTACAAAGCATCTATAAATAACAAAGACTATGCCAATTCATTTGGTATAAATGACTTATCCAAAGTCAAAAAAACGTAATGAAATGCTGAAAACCAAAATCTTCAAAAAATTGAAAATGATATTCCAGCTGGTGAAAGGCAGAATAAAAGAAACACTCTGGTAAGTCATAACGAGAGTGACTGACTGAAATGACCTCGGACGCCCAGATTTTTCTTCCCCCCCATACTGAGTAGTTTTTGGTTCCTCTCTTCCATTGTCTTCTGACCTTTTTATTTTTCATCAATGTACATTGCAATGACCACACACTCCTGTTAAGTGCATTGGGGTAACTTGTGAAAGGCTCAAAAAAAAGAATTCAACTGAAATGAAAATTAGCAAGTGACTCCTGCTGCTTAACATTACATAGCTGTCATATCAAGTGGCACCAGCGAAGGCCTGGGTAACAGGGTGAAGAAACTGTTAAGTCAGCGTTTCATAGGTGAACACCAACAAATCCAGTGACTAGGGCTGGGTAACAGGGTGGAAGCTGGGTATCATGGAAGCTTCCCAGCATGGGCTGGGGTGAGAAAGGTGAACCAGTGATGGAGGCAGGATGGAGGAGGCAAAGGAGTGACTCAAAATACATGGAGAGGAAAGAGTGCAGCAAAGGATGAACATCCAATAAGTAGTTTTTACACAGCTTGTCACTTTGAAGAAAACCTCTCTGCATTTTCAGCTGGTTTCATAAGAACCAACATGACAAGCCCATAGAACCTAGCTGTGATAGGGTAAAAACCCTCACACTATAGCCAAAGCAGACCAGGTTGGCCAGCTGGGACTGGAACTGGTTTGACGGAACAAAAGCAGGTGAAACATGGCAAGAATAGCGGCATTTGGAAAAGTGAGAAAGGGAAAGAATAAGAGGAAGTACTTTGAGGAGACTGTGATCGCTGCAGTACCTGTCGCACGTGAGGACCCCGTGGCTGTCGCAGCAGCAGGAACAGGACGTCGGGTAGCAGGCTGAGGAGGACGAGGAGCACGACGGCCAGCCAGACTGATGTAGAACTCAGCATGTTGGTGAACACGAAGTAGAGCCGCTGCTGCTCGAGGAAGGGCCTTAGGTGGTGGGTGGGGGGGGGAGTCACCCAGACATCGGGGTGTAACATGCATGGTGAGTGGCATAGCAATAGGCAGCACAATGCTGAAGGGGTGGGACAACACTCATGACAACAAAGTTGTCAACTGAAGTCATGGGGAGGGCATGTAATTTCATGTTTAACGCAATCATTTTACGTAAACGGCTCAATTCACCAAATATTCACAATGTGAGATACTCATAATTGGGTACTAGGATGTGGTCTACAATCACAATCTTAGAGATCAGTGTGAAGAATGGGCTCACAGATTAACCTGATCACAGTCGTTTGAAGTATATCCCCTTGCATACTCGTATGTAATATTCTAATATCTTCTGCTCTGTATAATGGTAACATGCCCAAGTTGGCCTTAAACACCAAGAGGTTTTATTTCTCCTGGCTGAGTAGTTTTGGTTCCTCTTATCTGTTATCTTTTAGCCTTTGTTTCATGACTATAACAATGGGATCATCAAAGTGCTTTGGGGCAACCGTGCTGGGGGTATCATTATACAAAAATAAAAAAAAAACTCAATACTCAAATATGTGGATGTTTTAAACAGTAAATGACCAAGTAAAACTATTAAAACAGGAAATGCGGGTCTCATTTTCCTGCTGAGCGGCAATACGGAGCTCTCACCATATGACGCCACCCCAGAGGAAACTGAAGAGCAGGTAGAAGGCTAGCGAGCCCCAGATGACAAAGTGGTTGATCCAGGTCCAGTGACGCGTGTCCAGGGCCAACTGGGGGTTACGGTTAGACTCACCAATCTGGCGGGTTTACAATAGGAGACAGATAGGTGCAGACATGTACCTTTAGGGTGACAGTGATGACCAGGACCGTGAAAACCACCGTGCCAAAGCTCCAATTTCCAAGGACCTGCAAAAGGAAATGTACTCGTTAATTTCAAAGGCTTTTAAAACAACACTTCAAATATAAAGTTAAGGATCTGGATAGGAGAGGACGACCTGTCCAGTGGAATGCAGGTTGGGTTTGCTGAAGAGACAGAATGCTCCAAAGAAGAAGAGCAGACCATGGAAGACCCCGAGAAGGGTCCAGCAGGAGAACGGGCCCCAACGTAACAGTGCATTCTTCGCTGCCTCCCTGAAACAGGCAACGCCAGCAATCAAGCAGGGGACACCGGCTGCGTCCGCATCATCAATAAGTGTTCTGCTGTTATGACCAGGAGGAAAGACGGCTCTTCGTACCTGTATAATGTGGGCTTAGCCAGCAGCACCTCAATGCGGAGGTGCTGCTCAAAGAGGCTGTAGGCCAGGATGGGCATTGAGGTGAAGCAGATGTTGTACATCGTCAGATACGCGGCGTCGTAGAGGGGCTGGATAAGGGGCAGGGCAACACAGGGTCAAAACACATACATGCGTGTAGGCACTAAATAACCTAACAGGGATGCACTGGGGGGTCTACATATCGGTCTCTATGGGCTAGGGTATACTTAAAGACGTCTGACGCCTCTCTAGCCAGAGACCACACGTCGTTTGAGACAAACCACAACATGCTTGAAAAGATCTGTAGTTACCCTTAACACCACAAGGGGGCAAACAGTGATTTTCTGCATGATTTTGGGTCATATACTCCAGGTTTAATGGCAATTTTATTATTACTCCATTACTCTTTTTATTTTAAAGCATTAGCTGTATTTAACCAGATTTGTCCCACTGAGATATAATGCAACTTTTACAATCGAGACCTGCCCAACATAGACAGCCAATAAAAAGTTTTTCAAACACAACAATAAAACAATGAATCACAGGTCCTCTGTATGTATTTAAAGTCTCACCACGACCTGTCGTATAGATGTGGATTCCTGGAGCTTGGCCAGCTTTCAAGTTCATTCATTTTGGTCGTGGAACTCTGACCCAGTTGCGCAAACAACTAACATTTAGCCACTTGAAGAGTGGGAGGAACCAACCAAAAGAAATGGTAAAACATCAAAGTTCTGATCAGCTGCCTGTGTAGGAGGCGGTGGTCAGCACGGTGAACGCTCCATTTCTTTTGCTGTAGTGCACTAAAAAAGTGTTTTATTGCCTGAAGTATACCCCCAGCAGTAATGATAGCACACCTTTCCTGCTTTATATTCTGGTTTCTACAGGCAGAGTGAAAAGTGCATGTAACATACATTCATACCAGTGTTTAATGTGATGCTCCCTGCCATTCATTTTTGAGGGGAGACTATGATGATGATGATGATGATGATGATGATGATCGGGGGAGGGGCTGAGGAACACCTATCACAGCAAGCCTACTCGGGGGGGGGAGACACACCAAACAGCAGCAAACCTGTAACCCACTCACCTGCTGAGAGTACCCACAATAGAACTGGTACAGGAACTGAGGTAAAATGAAGCAAAGATTCTGTGGGAAAAAAGGCAAAAAAAAAAAAAACCTGTTACAATTTAAGTGGCTTCATTATATCAACGGTATCATGCAACAAGCTACAAAATTTTTTTGATTAATATCTCTAACTATACTTTAGGAGAAGATGAATTTTTCTTAACGCGAAACATCTCCCATGTTCTGCAATCTAATTCCAAGCACATTATTGCAGCTTTAACATGTGGCTACAATGACTAGCACGTCTTCTATGACGCGAGGGGATTAAGAAACAACAGGTAAAACAGCAGTACTGGGATTATATACCATCAGACCTATCGCCAACTCCTGCATGCTGATTCCCGGATTGCCACGTTGAACAAGTGCAAAGCTCGATGGCGGAAGCCCAAGGGCAGCTCTACCTTGTAAAAGAAGTATTGCACCAGGTGGGCAATGCGGACATAGTACAGGTGTCCGTGGGCCAGCAGCAGCTTCTTGAGATGTTTGAGCTTAGGAATGGCATAGTCACTGTTCCGCACAGCCTGGCGCCCCTCTTTCCCCTTAATGCCTAGAAAGCAAATGCCAGCAGCACAACCTGAGGCCTTGAACAGTTGCCCAACACAGCTACATATTATAATCTCAATGGGGCTGTATTACTTACAACAAAGACAGGATCAGGGCTGAGCCCCCACTAACTGGGATTTCCCACATGTAAGCTAATGCTTGAATACTTGCTAAAACAATCATCATACTTTGGTAATACATTAGAAACTTCTACATGGAAGTACAGGAAACTCCTTCCAGGATTCTTGGTTTTCTAGTGTATTGTATCGGTTTATAACTGTTTCCTGATTACCGGGTCCAGTACCGGAATAGCACATCCCGACTCTGAATGTGAAAACACACTCTGAAAGCTAGGAGTGACATTTGGAGAGAGGGCTCAGCCCGCAGCGTTTGCATCGTGCTGCTGCTGGAGCATGTCAGTCCTACGTCATCATGTCGAATGTGACCCCGACGGTGCTGGAAACGCATGCTGGTTCATAGCAGGATCTCTACCGGCAACGTGGTGGTGGAAAACGGGTAATATACTGTATATGCATACAACATTTTAGCAATAATAGTCTCACAAATGCACAAAATCTACACCACACATTTTTGGAGTCAGGTTTTTCTGACTTTCTATGCGACTGTGCTTGTATGTAATGTGGAAAAAAAACTTGTTTGGTTAGCGCGTTTAGAAACGTGAGATAGCAGCAAGTGTGTAAATCTCACGGATAAACCGTGAGAGTTGACATGTATGATTGATTATCATGGGTCAACAGCAACCCGATAGACTTTTTAAAGAATACATGATGGGAGGGCAAACTGTCCAAAATACATTGAGCGACTGCACAGTTGCGGCTCGCTATCAATTAGACGTGTATTTTGGGTTAAACAGAAATTCAATTCAAAACAGGTCAAACTGTTCTTACATACTCATCAGTACCTGTCATCAATTCCCTGAAGTCGTTCACTAATTGATGATGATGATGATGATGATGTAGTACATACAAAGAAATTTCAGTGTCTTACCAATGCCCACATGTGCTTCCAAAATCATACTGACGTCGTTTGCCCCGTCGCCCACAGACAAAGTGATTGGGCTTCCCTTGGAATTTTTCACCATCCTCACAATCTACGATAAGACAGGAAAAAGGTTACGTTTTGCTCCCGTTATAGCGGCACAACAACAAAGAAACCCATCTACCTCAGTAAAGAACTACTTATTGGCTTAAAGTTTATAAACTTTTTAAATGTTTCCATTCATGATGAATTACACATCAAGTTGACATGGAGTGTGGTAAAGACAGGAAACCAAGCCATGCATTACACTATCCAGGTATTAAAATCCATCTGAAGAAAATATCTGCTGAATATTAGGCCTAAGTCAATATACTGGTCTTCACACATCTCTGCTGATTGACATGCTTCAGGAACTGGATCTTGATGGAGTTTCCCTTGCCTTCAACAGGGGAAGGTTGTCTGCATTTAATGAAACATTATCTGGCTTGGTTTTTGTTTGGTAGTATTTGCTACTAATTTTCTTAGCTATGTCCAGAAAAACTTTGTTTTAAAAATAAGTTTGATGAAATAAATTGGAACCCGAAGACGACTATCGGAACTGGATAAGGCCAGGTGCCAGTCGCATCTACCTGAGCCTTCTGGAGTGGTGCCATGCGGCAGCAGAGCACAGAGGTACAGCTCTGGCAGATGGTCAAGAAAAGGTCCTTGTAATGGCCACCGTCAGTCTCAGAAGAAGAGTTGAGCAATAACGAGAGTGTGGCACCATCCACAATAAGGCCATAGTCCTGTCCCAGTGACGTCCAGCTCCTGCTAATGAGTGACAGCAGCAGGATTTACAGCTGTACTGTAGATCATTAGGACAACTTATACAGAATTCAAACTCACAGCCTTCCAGACATCGGCGCAGAGTTCTAACCCCATGAGCCGCACCTTGTAGCCCTACAGGGGGTTTTTGGGTGGCTTACCTAAATAGGAGTAACTGGCAAGTGCTCATCCCACAGTGCAAATCAGAACATGACTGGAAGCTCAATTCATTATGGTGAGGATGGAGGGTTCGGCAAATATCGGCCAATCAGATTTTAATTGATACCATACTGTACATCTTTAGTGATAATTTGCCATAATGTACAGCAAAAACATGGAAAACAAAGCAGGGCATTGGTATATACCCTTGGAAAAAAGCAATGAAAAAACAATGGAGAATACTCTTTGATAATGCAATACAACATGGGAGTAAGTCCAACACTGAGGCAGGATGTGGGTATGCGTATGCGTGTGAGACCTGTGATTAGCTGCCTTGCCACATGGAAGATTTTGTATCTTCTTCTGGTATTCCAGCAGCAGCTCCAGCAGCCGTTCTTCATGCTGAAGTCCACCTTCACCCTCCTCTAGTGTGCGCACGGTCAGCTCCAGTAGCTCAGTGCCCTGCTGGAAGAGGCGGCTGGCGTAGCAGGTGGATTTGGCGGTCTCCATCTTATCGCCTGTGAGAACCCACACCCTCATGCCCGCATTTTGCAGGGCTTCCATGGTCTCAGCAGCTTGGTCCTGCAGCCTGAAGAAGAGTGGCGGGGCAAAACAGCTGGCTAAAATGAATGTGAGCTTGGTAGGAGAAACAGATCCTAAAGTATTTACCTCGCAGTAAAATAAACAAGGCAGATACATCATTTTCTTCCATTCTCTTAAAATACATTTCCCAGGTTTTTTTTTTTATTCATTCATAGGGATCTGCCATCTGGAAGAAAGGCCCGTCAGTATGCCACTGCTAACCTACAGGATGTGCACATCGGTAAGGGTGCGAGGGCCACTGAACCCCAGGTGACGAGCGCTCCGCACCTGTCCTCTACAGCTGTGGTTCCGATTAGTGTCATCCCAGTCTCCAGCTGGTTGTACACAGCAGAGAGCTGCTCCTCTCGGTCCTGCAGGGCTAGGCGGGCTTCTTTCAGGCTGGCGTCAGCCTGCGCGTACTCCTCAGCACTCAACTGCTTGTAGGCCACACACAGCGTTCGGTAACCCTCCTGCAGCCAAATGGTTTACCCAACAACTCAACTGGCCATTGCTTAACAGATATGCAAAAAACTACACGGCTCTTGTATAAAACATTAATGCCCTAAAATGCTGCCCTCCTACAAGTTTATAAGAGTATATTTAGTATTATTCAACCATTGAAGCAGTGGCTTTAGATTCTGTGCATGTCTGTCTACAACACGCTTCCTAGATGTTAGATTAGCTCTTAAACATCTGTTGACCAAGAAAATCCTGTGTTGTGTGACCGTCTCCCACATACTGTAACGAAGTCTTGAGGGTGGACAGACCTTTGCATTCCGCTCGACATGCACCCGCATCCTGTCCACTTCCTCCTTTCTCGCCCGAGGGAAGATGGAGGAGTCGGCCCCCTTGCAAAAGAGGAGTGTCTCCCCTAAACCAAAGGATAGAGATGAGTAGTAGAATGTATCTGGGTAGAGAAGGTGGTACTGGAGGAAGTTAGGCCTCTTGAGAATAGTGTTTTCAGGATATGCCTCACCTGCTTCGGATTTTACAATTACGCTCATGCGACGGCGCACAGGATCGAAGTTCAAGACGTGCAAAAGCTCATACCTGTGGAGGAGGAAACAGGTCAATTCAGACCAGGCATATGCAAAAATCCAGGCTGAATTCAGATTATCCACACAGAAAGCAAACCACAGGAACTTACTTTTCAATGTCATTATTGCTGTTCAGGATTTTCATGTGTTTGCTGTCCAAGCCCAAGAAGGTAAATCCAAACCTGGTAAAAGTGAAATAAAAGATTTAAAAAACAAACACTCTGTGGGCCGTGTAAGCCAACAACATGGTGGCGAGTGCCCTCCCTTACTTCATGGCCCCTTTCACAAGGGCCACCTCATCTGGAGAGGAAGCGATGAAGCCACACTGGTCCCCTGGAAGAGGGTCTAGTAGATCTCCATCCACCAGATGTGTCTCCTTCACCTGCACCGTGTGGCACAGGCAGAGCGCTCGCAGAAAGAGATCCTCCATCTCCTGGACAGGAAGGCACACAGAGCCAAATGAGTGCTCCAAACACCACCATTCATTCAATCACTCACATTTAGTCCCTTTACGCTTTCAACCAAAGCAACTGGCATCATCTGGTTCCTTTGAAGCTTTCTTCCTCACGAGGGAGTTTTTCCCTGCCACTGTCACCTTTGGCTTATTCTCTGGGGACGCTGGGCCCAAGACTATGTAAAGCGCTTTGTGACAAAGCTCCTTGTTAAAGGCCCTATATGAATAAAACTGAATCTTTGCCTATTCACAGATTGATATTTTACTAGATATTACTAATACCTGGCTCAAATGCAGGGACTCTATAGGAACCAATAGCCTTCCTGACCAGTTATCCCTACCTGGGTTGTTACTATTGTTATGATTATTTTTTAGTTAGCCACCTTTCCTGCTTTTTCCTGGACCTTGCTGACAGGCCCATCGGTCACAGAGAAGCCATCCCATTCAGCCTTTGGCTCCCAGGTCTTGTACTGAAAACCGTCGATGCAGCATTCGATGAATTCCATGTTGTTCTGTGTCAGGGTGCCCGTTTTATCTGTGAAAACATACTCCACCTAAACGTAGAGACACGAGGAGGGAAACTGATGAGGGAGGGAGATGAAGAGGAGGCAAAAGCAAACTGCGCAGGTACGGCATGTTTCTGCTTCACACTTTCAGGCTACGTCCACACTACTACATTTTTTGCTTAAAAACGCAAACATTAGTCAGTGTGGACGAATGGTGACAACACAATCTTAACATTTCTAATACATGAAAACTGAGACTTTAGAAACTGCTCTCCTGAACCATACATCTGTGTATATAGGTGAAGGAAAGTTTAGAAAACGCAGACTAATTGTGATCTGATTGGTTCATGCTTATCAACGGGCCCTTCTCTGATTGGATCCTGCTCATTACAACATCTTGTTCCCTGATTGGTCGCCCTTCACAGAAGAGGACCATATTTCAAAATGGTGGAAACAGAGAATTCACCCTCCCTGGCACTTCATTGTGCTACTGACCTGGATGGATATAAATTTTGTTTTGTACAGTTTGAATGCTGCATACACGTGCAACAGACAAACACTATTCAGATGGCTACAGTTTTCCACCAATGCACACATGCCCATTGTGGGCAAACAGCAACATCATACGAACTTTCGGTCATTTTAGAGTGTGCGGAGATACTGGTGCAAACAACGTGAAAACGCAACAGTGAATGAAGATTGATTTCCTTTCAAAACACAGTAGTGTGGATGTAGCCTGAAAGCACTGGAAACAAAACCGTTAACCCACAGGCAGCCGAACCCTACATCCTGTCCTAACTCTGCCCACCTATACTTCTCTCACCTGTCCAAGTTCCTCGTTAAGGTCTGAAGTGTTGACCAGAGCCCCTTCCTGGATCTCGGGATCAAAAAAGTCACTGTCCCAGGAGATGAAGAAGGAGCCTAGGAACTTCTGCATCTCCACTGTGACATACATGGACACCGGGATGATGAAGTTGAAGAGGACCATGAAGGACAGGAAGTCTGTGAACATCTTCAGATACTGCAACACAGACAAAACAGTGGCCTTGTTCATGAAGGGTGCACATTACAAAATGTCATCTGAATGAAATATGGTAGCATTCAGAAATATTACACCACATATCCAATATTCGATTCTTGGCCAGAATTAGTATTTAATTTACAGCGAATTACTAATAAATTTAGGTTCTTTATGAACAGAAACATGGAATTTGAAGAACAGAACTCCAGAGCCACCCGGCTGTCAGCAAGCCTACTGCTGATGTTGAACCTCAGCAGGCCAGTGAAGAGCTAAGACCACCTTTCAGTACAGGCTCTTCTGGAAGTGTCTCACCAGGTTTGAGTCCCTCTCCTTCTCAGTTTTGGGGTTGTACCAGGGTTCATCTTGGCCTGGCTGACTCTGCCATAAGTACTTTAGGGTGGTGCACATTAGCGCCTTGCCCACAAGGAGAAACAGGTACACAATGAGGAAGGCGTTGATTGACCTGGAGTGGAAATGCAGGGACACACACACATAAATATCAAAACATGAGCCATCCCCCAGGTCCACCATAAAGCATATGGTGTGGACCTTTCAAAATGAAACCTGACCATGACCATCCTTGGCTCTTTCCCAAGTCCCTACTCTATTCCATGCGTCAGGGAGATTTTTTTTTTTTTTTTTTTTTAAACCAAATATGATGTGGAAGATCTACTGAAACATGGCCAAATGCTGCCTTTCATCATGCCATTTCCTGGTCCCTACAGTCTATGGCCACCTTCGCAGCAATACAAGCCTGACGTCTACCTTTCTGTCCCACTTACTTCTCCACAACGGAGCGTTTTTGGGTTTTGCCCTGGTAGTTCAGGGCCATCTTAGTCTCCATGCCAGTGTAAACAGCCACCCCTGGTATCGATCAAAAACATAAACATAACCGTGCATAACTCAGCAATCTGCTCATTCTGTTCCATTCCACTCACAGATTTACATTATAATAATTACATTACTGACCGTAGATCTTCTTGGTGTTTTTCAAAGTAGCTCCTTTTAATAGCAAGTTTTCTGGGCCCAGGGACCTGGACAGAAAAGACCAAGAATAGTAAGACTATAATGTATCTGTGTGACATGTATACCCCAAGAAAGCAAAAAAGTCTTAGAGCTCTAAATATTACTTATCCCACAGAGAACTGTGCAGTCCACAGACTCCAGAAATCGATTAGTTCATGTTCCGTCTTCTCCTGTATTCTGAATTTAATAAAACCACTTGTGCCGAATGTGCTTCCCCAAACCACCTTTGGCCTGAAGCCGGCTGGGCGTTTTGTCTGACCCATCTCAAGTTCTGGATCACAGTGTGTCAGGAGGGATGCCGAGGGATGGCGACTGAACGACTGCAGCTGTGCGGCACTCAGAAACGGTATTATTGGAGCAAAACTATAGGACTTACTCCACAACGGCGTCCTGGCCATCCTTGTGGATATGTATACGGCCAATAAACCTGCGCATGAATGAAACAACTTGCTGTGGTGACTGCAAGTACATTACAGTACAGATAATAAAGAAGAATACTTTCTGAATTTAAATTTTAAAAAATGACTGCTATATGAATATTAATTCAAAGTAGTTTTCCTGCGGGTCCACTTCATAGAGCATTTAATTTTGGTCAAAAACTTTAACATTGAGCCAGATGAAAAAAAAAAAATCCTAGCGCAATCAGACTGCAGGGGGCACCAAAACAACATTGCAAAGTATAGCCCACACACGGCAGAAAATGGTGACCGGAAGAATCTGATGACAGTGGTGCTCAAGAGTCTGGCATATGAGAGGCTTACTTGTAGAGATCAGGTTGTGGTTGCTCGCATTCAATGGTAGCATCCAGCAATTCCACACCTTTCTCTGTATCAGGCACCGCATAGTGTGTCTAGAATGAGAGTGACTGACATCTAGGTCATCCAATCCAGGCACTTTCTCAGGTATTCAGGACACAATTCAGCACATGCAGGTCAATGTATGGGACAAGGTTCAGTATTTAGCGTGAAAGGTAGGAAGGCAGCATACAAAGGTTTAAAAAAAAAAAAAAAAAGTGAGAGCAGCAAGATTACGATCATAGTCAACCGTAGTGAAGCCATACGGGTACCTTATGATTGGATTCCCCATCTAGGCTGGCCGTGGTGACAAAGCAGGTGTCATCATCGCGGCTGGACTGCAGCAGGATGATGTCACAGGGGAAGGTCTCGTCTTCAACCACCTCTACGATGTCACCAACCTGTATAACACGATTGGTTGGGGGCAAGGGTGGGAACGAAAATTTATGATGTTTCCCAGCTGAAGCCTGGACTACCTTACAGTGTCATGGCTTGATCTGAAAGAGCTCAGCAGGATATTCCCAAGTGTCAATGAGTAGCCCTATGATACATGAACAGGAGAAGGGGCAGTGTGTAACTCAGTGGGTTAGGGAAATGAGCCCACATCCTGAAGGTTGTGGGTTTGAACCCATTGACTGGCAGAGTAAACATATTACCCCACTGGGCCCTTGAGCAAGGCCCTTAACGGTGACCACTTTGGGATGCTGGATGCTCCCTTACCCTGCTCTCAGACCACACTATTTCTCACTTGTATGCCACTATAGAACATCAGCTAAATACTGTAAATGTACACGAGCAAAAATTCACTCAAATTCCTTTTGCCATAAATCCTGTTTGTTCGAGCAATGTGTTTACGTGCTTTCATGCATACGACATAAAATGTGGTGGAATCAGACTCCTATGAAAGCACAGAATGTGTGCCTGCACTTGCACTCACACCCACAGAGCACCTCCATAAAACTACTGAAGCCACCCCTCACTTCCATGACAGAGTAACAGCCAATCATATTAATGGCATCATCTCTTTGCCAAAGAGATGTAAAACTCATTTATTCCTTGCATCGTTTCCTACATCAATCAACTCTACATGACTGGTTGGAATTACAGAGCTCATCATCTGTAAATTGCACCAGCAACACAAGTCTAGGTTCTCAACCTCCGATGGCATCTGGTGGTTCCTCTGCCCACCCATCTCCCAGGCATTCACCTTGACCTTCTCACTCTCCTTGCGTGTACTTTGGCCACCCTCTAGCACTGTGACCAGGTATTTATTCACTTCGTTGTCAGCCTTGTGACGCAGCCAGTCCTCGTACCCCTAGGGAGAGACCACAGGAAGTGGAGAGGGATGGTTCATTCATCTTTTTGGGGGCTGCAGGGATGTATAAATCAAGCGATAGATAAGAGGCACACAGAAATGACTCCACTAGAAAAATAAAATTCAGCTCAATTCTGGAACAGTGTGACTTCAAAGGCCAACAAGTTTAAAAAAAAAAAAAAAAAAAAGAGAGAGCAATGGAAAAAGTAAAGAAAAATCAATTAGAAAAAGCTATGGTTGGCTTGCAAGATATGAAGGAGTGGTGCAGGAGAGAGCAGCCAAACCATGATGGCAAGGGCAATGTACTCACCTGTTTAATGGCAGTCACTGTGATCACAAAAAACAAAGGTAAGCCACTGGTCACTGGGCTAGTGGGTGTGTCCACTATGACCTGAAAGGGCGGAGAAATGGTCTCAATTTTACACATAAAGCGGAAACACTGGGGAGGGCTATGACACATTATGCAGAGTGTAACTCTGATACCTGACAAGTACATACCGCATAATCAGAGAGCATGAGAAAAAGCTGGCTGGCTTCTGAACCTGGGACAAATCTGCTCCGCTTAGATTACCCTAGCAGCGGTCAAGTCAAACCAAGAACCTCAGAGATTCATCAGTCCCTATCACTGATGGGATAGATCTGCTAAAGACAGAATAGAACATTGCTAAAGCTCTCTTTCCTCTTAATGTTCAGAAAGGTTAAAAAAAAAAAAAAAAAAAAAAAAAAAAAAAAAAAAAAAAAAAAAACCACACCATCAGACCGAACGTGGAAGATGACTGGAAAACTAAAGGCAGAGAAATG
>JAACJT020000040.1:5076294-5098625 GCA_009936485.2 Gymnarchus niloticus | reverse complement strand
CTGAATCAGCCCTTTCCACACTGTCCCTTTGTTGGAGACTGCTGTTCCTGGACTGGGCGTGGCACACGAAGGCTCTGAGGCTGCCGTGTGCGCTTTCATAGGCACCTGCAAAGGGGACAAAAGAACTCTGACATTCGGTGTAAAGACAGAGAGTGTGTGTGCATGTGTGTGTGTGTGAGGGGTGGGGGCAATTTGGGGTTAGCTGGATGGGGCCCAGGCGGGTGGGCTGTCACTCCTGCCAGTGTGAATCCAAGCTTTAGAGCACCCAAAAGATTGACAGCTTTTGTTGGCTGAATTTCTATAAAACTGTGCTTCTTTAATGGGCAGTAAAGCTGGACTGTAGGCTTTGAGGGACAAAGTTGGGGGGGTGTTTTACTGCTTGGATTGACCAATTCATGGGCATTCAGCTCCTGCCTCGTTATTCACTGAATGTGCTCTGTGCAGGAATGCAGCAGCATCAATTAGAATGTGTTAGCAGATAGTACCTCAAAGATGGAGGAAAAAAAAAACACTCCTTTTGCTCACTGGATAACTCAGCTGAGCTATAGGTGGTGTCACAGACACAAAGCCTTTTTGTGATTCTCTCACCATTACATTAGTCCTGCAATATGTAAGGTGGAGATTCTTTTGATTTAAATTAAGTGGAAAAACCACTATATCTCATTTTTTATTCAGCTAAGATAATAGTGCTATGCTCAGTAAAGGTCCCAAACCACTTATCTGTTGCCTAAATTCTTCCCTTTTTCATTCCTGCTCCCTCTTTCACTGCTTTTTGGCACTTAATTATAACTCAGTTGTCTGAGAGGTCAGAGGGAGCTTGTTTAAGAGGGTCACTTTTTGTAACTGGAAGAGGAACAACACTTTTGTTCAGTGTTCATGAATTAAAATAGTATCTTGTTCTGTATAGTTTGTTGCTGTCACAGACTGACAAATCAGATGTGATTGAAAATTAAAAGGATGCTGGGTAATACAGAGCAAAAAGGTGAATGGGTGCTGAGCAGATGTTACCATAAGATGCCCCTTATAAATGTTTTCAGATCAGGTGAGCACTGATGTGTGCTGTGAGATGTACACACATAAATTGCTAGAAATGTACCCTATGAATTTTAGTAAAATTGTAACTATTTTACTTTTAAAGATTTTTATGTAGCCAACATGAAAGAACACTAAAACAAAACATGTTAAAAAGTAAAACGACTTTACACCTGTTTCAAATTATAACGGATTCCAGACACATAGGATCGTTAAGGCATGACATTTGGCCTTGTAATGAACATTCGCCCTTACAAATGTGGATTGTTGCTTGGACCTTTTTGGAGATTGATCCGAGCAAAGCTTGCTGCTGCTGATGTAATGATGCAGTCTAATTCAGTATCAGCCATCGTAGATTTGATTACCCAGGTGTAATGTCTCTAGATCGGTTCCTGTTTGAAAATGCTTCTCATTCTCTCTGGGAGGTTAATGTGATTTAACTAGCAGAAATCCCCTGTTGAAAGGTGCAGATTTGAAAATGTGCAATTATGGCCAATTTTGAAATAAATAAGTGAGATTTGCATCCCCTGAAAAGGAATCCAGAGTTAAAGTGTGAGTAAAGTGGTGAAAACGGAGGCCCGTACGTTGATTCAATTCCACTTTAATTGTATAATTGTACCAGATCAGCTCTAAACACAGATCTCAATTAAACTCACTTCTTCTACTGGGAAAAGAATCAGCCCTGAATTATGTGATGGAGAAAAAGAGAGAGAGAGCCTCAGATCATATTTCAGGGGGTACCATCTCCTTCATAAAATCGATTGAACCAAAACTGAACACTGATTGAGATACAGGCAGATGTCTGTGTACATCTGGCACCGCCTTGAATTGGTACAGTGGAGAGGAGATTGCTCCTTCCATCAAGCGGGCACTTCCTGCCCTGGTGCGGTGAAAGGGCACAGGAAGGCAGCATCCTGAAGATGCTCGACTGAGCGCTACTCAACGCCGGGTCCACAATGGCACAGAGCGGCCTGTCTAAGGCATTCCCAAAACAACTCATCCTCTGTCTGGGGCCTCGGGCAAAGCGGAGCTTGGGTAAATGGTTTGTGAATGCTGATTAATTGCCGCATTTTTTTCATGGCACACCACAGTGATTTGGAGGGAAGAGGCGGCGACGGAGACAGGATGGAGGGCTTGGAAAGGATTTTGGCGAGCTTCTTTCCCTCGGGCTCCAGGTGCAGGAACTTGTACCTTTGGTCGCTTATTAACCGGGTTTCACCTGTGGGGAAGCATGTTGTGCGAAAAAGAGGTTTGCACAGTTGCTAATCTATTGCTTTTATTCAACTTGACTTCAATTTCAAACTTATTTGTAATGCTGGATATTTTATTGAAGTATTTCAGCATTTGTACCAAACACAAGGTTATTAGAAAATGAATGCTCACAGGAACTAAACAGGTTTTAATACCTTCTTTAACTACCAGTGTGTTGAACAGAGAAACTTCCATACAACGTGTCCAGAATTTCACAGTTGCTAATTGGCTTTAGCATCTTGCTGCAATTGAAAGGGGATTTTAGGGTAGACAGAGGTATAACTGGGACGTTTGCATGTAACTGGTATCCTTTCTGGGTGTGTCCTGATGGCCTACCCTAAGGTCTGCAGATAGCATCAAAAAGAAGGGGTCCCCAGGGCGGGCTCAATGGCCCGGCCTGTTCTTGATGGAGGGAGTGAAAGGGTTGTTTCAGCAACTGCCCAGCAGGAAGAATCTGCTTGTGGAAAACCTCTTTCAGGGGCCCTCTGTTTGTCTGAAGGCTGTCACAGCAGATAAGTACTCAGCAAACAGCGTGAACAAGGATTTAAACCAGAAAACCAACAGAGTCCTGACAATATTGTGATCGGGGCTTGTCTTCTTACGAGGCACTGAATGGTGAATTGAGACCAGGAACAAGTGCACATTCACAGGAGGGTGTGGGTGCTTTTTTAGGGCTGTGGGGGGAGCGTGAGGTAGAATAAAGAGGGGACTCACCCCAAATCCACGTACGGCAGCAAAACAGGATACGTCTTGCCTCGCACTCTTCACATTCTCTTCAGAACGAAAGAAAACAGGAGAAAGGATGTACAAGGAGGCCCAGTGTCCAGTTTCAGACTGCTGCACAGACTTCAGCATAGACATGACTGGACCCTGTAAGAAGTTTAACTTGTCCATTTCCTCCAAACACCGACATATTGCTAATATTCTATAATAGGTCAAAAAAGCATAATTGGTGAACTGCCATAGGTTGAAGGATAATTGTAATACATACTGGCTCTTGAATAATTACTGAGTGATGAAGTGCAAAATGTGATTGCCAGACATTCAGAGTTATTCAGTAGAAGCACTGAAAATCTGTTCTGAGAATGTTGCCGTTCACTGTCGAAGCTTGAAAAACTGTGTTTAGACTTTGATGGCCCTGCTGCTTATTGAGGGGCGGTTGCCAATAGATGGTGAAACTAGGCATAGAATGTGGAAGTCCGATTTCTCTCTTTTAACAGTTGTACAATATTCAAAATGTTTTGCGTTCAGGTGCTAATGAGTCTGCTTAAGGTATGAGCAGGACCAGAGGTCTTCTTCCTTTGATTAATACTTTGCTTTCTGCTGCCGTCATCAAGAATATCCTTTCACTTGGTGCTGTTTGAACGCAGGCCCATTTCGCAGTTCTGACAGGCAATGCTGGGCATTTCCTCTCAGCATGCCTTGCTGTATGCGTTCATCAGCATTTCCTGGTCAGGTTGCCTCACCTGAGCTCCCTTTAGCTGTACACAAATGGACACATTAATGATATTATTATGCGGATGAATTTAATGCATTCAGATTGACTGAAGGCAACTTTAAATCATAGACTTTTGGGGAAAATGAATAAAAATGTTCTTTTGGTGTTTTCAGATATTTTAATCCAGCAATATTAAAAAGCTGACAAAGGTCTGTTACAGATACTTTTAAAAAGCTTGTGGTATATAAATAAACTGGTATTTGTGCCATTTGACAAATGTGAAAGGTATGCATGTTGCAATTGTTGTTCGTGCTAAAAAGATGATCTTGTTGTTTGTTGTTGTTACCACGCACGCTCACTGCTGTGACAGCAATGCAACCTACTGGGTTTTAGAGAAAGTGATGTATATTTAGTATTCTCGTGCTCTCGGGACTCCAGATACTTTAACAGAATTAGTCATTTTCCCATTACATATGAAGGAAAGTGTGTGAAATGTACTCTTTAAAAGTCGTTGCTCATGCTAGATATTATTTTTTCGGTGTAGTTCCAACAATTCATCATTAGTTCTACTGAGAAAATGGATGTTTTCCTAAAAGAAGAGGAACTCTGTTTTTCTACATTCTGGTCATTATAATCACATTACTCCACATGTAAACTGGGTTCTACACAAACAAATGAAGAGGAAAGTCAATAAGGAAAAAGGTGGATTACACATTAAAACTAAATGAATATGGCAGCCCATTATAGCTCCCTTTATTTGTGTATATATGTATTTATCTATTTAATGGTTTCGGGGGAAAGCGGTTGACAAAGAACAATGTTGTCCCTTAGAAGTGTTCTGCTAACTTTGAAGGCTTGTGAAGCGAGTGGATTGTGATGGAATGGGTAAGGCGGAACTGTGACTTTTCCATTCAGACTGGAGGGGCACACTGAATCGGGCTGATTTGCCTGTGAAAGGAAGGTTTCCATTATTCATGTCGGGGAGCTGTCACTTCGAATAGAGAAAGTGAAAACCTCCTTTTATCAACCTTTTCCAAGTGAAGCGGGACAGGCAATCAATAACTGAATTCAAAATGGTAGTGGGGGTTGGGGGGAGAGGCAGAATGAAATGGGCGATGTTAAAAATGGGGTATTTGTCAAATTGTTGATGAGGAAAAAGCCAAAAAAAATAAATAAATAAATTTTGAAGAGAAAAAAATTTGATGGCTAAAATTAAATATCAGGTTTTGATAAAGTTTTCTTTGTGTTTTAAAATTACAGTTGAAGCTTAGTTTAGCTTAAATCTTCAGATGCTTATATACTTACATATTTCTGGCACATGTAAAGAAAGCTCATCTAAATTAGTTTTCACATTGTTTGATGCTTTTTATTTGTTTGTTTGTTTAGTTCTATGTAATTCTGGGTAATAAAGACTTGGCACAATAGCAGACAAGCCAAACATGCAACAGCTTATGAAGCAGTGGGGCTGTAGCAGAAGATTTTGACTTTATTCAGTTCTTTAGGAAAGATTACAATTAAGACTGATAACAGCAACGTGAAAAGGCAAATGATTGGCTGGCTCTGCACTCAACTGACATTCGGGCACTTGGAGGAAATTTTGCGTAGCTTCCAGCTAATTCACAAGTCGAGAAGATGGGAGATTAAATATCTGCAATTTAAACACTTCGGCAATGTTACAAAAGAAGTAGTATAATAATTAAATGCTAACACTTATTAATATTAATGGTATGCAATTGTTATCATCATCATTATTATTATGAATTCATAGTTGAAAACAATTTTCCTCAAACCTATGTTGTGAATTGAGCTATTCCGGAGGATCAGTCGTGTCACAATATGATATGAATAAAACACATCGTATGATCATACAAACTGTACAATATATCAAAACACAGTATATATGATCTACAGGTTTACAGAGCTGATACTTATTGTTTGTATATAAGCTTAGTTCATTTGACGGATCTTTTAATAAGTAGGAATGGTTTTCATGATTAAGAAATGTAAAATGGTTTTTGTATCTATGCTTTGACTATTTCCTGCTGGATGGAGAAGATGAATCGGATCTTTCTGCCTCATCAATCAAATTTCAAAATGGTCTTTTAATTGATGAGTGTTATACAGTTAATTGAACACTTTCTCTTTCCTGCTGTCATTGTCTTTAGTGTGCAGATAACACAAGCAGCAGAGAACATTTTGGTGGGCTGAGGTTCTAAGTGTAGGGAATGGTGAGTGTATCTTTCAATGTAGTTAGCTCCTATCTGCTTTTTCCTAAACATGCTATGATCACTACTGACACTGTTTTAAGCTTCACACACTTTAATAAAAACTTATCTTTTCAGTTTCTCTCTCATACAAACACACCACTTTCTTCCCAGCTTATTAGAAGCTCCATAGCTGGAGGAGAGCAAATTATTTTGGATTAAAGTCCTTTAATTACCACAATGTTTTTTTTTTTTGTTTGTTTGTTTTTTCTCTGAGGAAGAATGCACATAAATGTGCCGTAAGCTGTGGTAAACTTTTCAGGAGTAATATTTATGCTGACATGTATTTCTGTTAAATGAGAGATCACACAGCAGCTACCTGGGACATCGATACTTTTGTGAAGGTCCTGCACTGAAAAAGTTGCATGGGTCTAATGCAGTCTCCACTGGTCTGAACAAGTTGTGTTCAAGATTCGCAGCAATGTTTGCAGATGGAAATGTGTGTGGTACATTCAGGTACATACAAAGCATTTAAAAATGACACGTAGATGAGAGTACACATTGTATTGATTCTAGAAAGCCAAAAAGTGAGGTAGCATCAACACGGTTTGGAGAATGGTAGGCTGGAGTTTGGGGTTAATATTTACAGAAACCAACTTAAAGAATTAGGCGCCTTACACACGGCATCATTGTTTATCCAAAAAGTGTTGCCTTCAAGGTTTGTTTATTTTGTTTACTTTCACCCTTTTCTACCTAGAGCAAGATTGAGGTGCAGATGCAATCACCTCTGTGTAATTGCTGCAACATTTTTAGCCTGATGTTCTAAACTCATGTAATTTTCATGTTTTTATCGCGTGTATGTTTGATTGATAGAAAAGAAGAACGTGAGCATTGTCTGAAAGCCAGTACTGCAGGCAATCATGCAATGTGTGAGAAAAGGGAAATACCAGGTCAAGGTGAAGGTTCCCAAGACAGGGTTTGTGTGAGGAGGGGGAAGAGGATGAAGGACAGACTGCCATGAACATCTCTGACACCCACTGAGATGCCCCGTTGCCATAGAGGGGCTCCAGGAATGTACTGCCACACAATTGGGCAGGGCTCAGGGGTCAAGACATTTTGATAGCCACATGAAAGTCCCACAGATATCTGATGAGTGGTGAAAAAGTGCTATATGCAAGAATCAACCTCCTGAAGCGCTGATCATTAACCCCAGGCCCTGGGAGAAAGGAAGATAACAGCAGTCTATTTGTCAGCCACCCACAGAGGTATTGTGGGAGATATTTTACCACAAACTCTGTGAGAAGAAGGCCTTAACCAGCTATCCAAATTGTTATATGTGTGGTAATTCATAGTGGAATATGAAATTTAGGGATGAGGAATAGTGATTTTGGAATCATCCCTAAAGTGCTCCCATTCATTTTTATTTTGATTGTTTTTAAAATAATAAAAGTAATGTACATTTGCAACACAGGCCAAAAAATGACATTACCATCTTGACTTTACAGTCAGGAACAGAGGAATCTCACCAATTCAATTCAATTTTTATTTATATAGCGCCTTTAATAAGAAGCACTGTCATAAAGTGCTTTACACAGTCCCGGGCCCAGGGTCCCCAGAGAGTAAGCAAAGTGAAATATCGGTGCTCAATAAGCAGCCTGGATTCAGCGCCACTTTGCCGGTTGTTGGGGCATCCTTCTAGCCACCTGTATCATGGCCACGGCTGCCAGAGTGGCACTGCTATCCTGGGGATGAGTCAAATGAGAGCGGGACAGACAAGGGGTCTTCCCAGTGTAGGGACAACACCTTTTGTGTGTTCTTCGGAGATTAAGAACTGCGGGAGGTGCACTAATGCACTGGGCCCTCAAGTGGCTCCAGAGAAGTAATCCCATTCAACAGTAGCTCATTACATGGGCAATTAAGTGCTGGGGGGTTATATGGAGGCCTTGTGTAGAGCCACCCACCGATTAGGGGAGGCTCCCCCACAGCCACCCTAGGTTTGCGTGCTCCTTCACCTGGCCCGTTTCGTGGACACCTGCCTCCTCTAATGAAGATACGTGGCTTCATTTCCATTTCTGGAGTCATGTCAGAGAGGAGGGCACACAAAACGGAGCCTGTTCCTGGACTTGGAGAGTCAGATAGAATGACACAGCTAAGTGCTCTCGCGGAGCTGGCAGCTGCGAGGCCTGAAAATGGCATTGGGAGCTGAAGTACCGGTGCTGCGTCTCCTTCTCATTAGAGATGGGTTCATGTTTGGATAGGCCACAAAGGCAGCCATGTGCTACCTCCAAGATAACGGGCTTTTTTTTGGCTGGGGAAAAAGGTCTAACCACCCCCACACAGGAACACAAGCGCCCATGCGAAAAGCCTACAACCCCAGTGTCCTGTGATTCACCGTCTGTGTGTGTGTCCAAAGGAAAAGAATTGTGCTGAGTAAGCTAGCTTGGGACTGGCCATGCACTTGCTAAGACTTGGTGGATAAGAACGCATGGAACGATGCACAGAGGACAGCCTACCAGACCCTTTCAACACATAATACAGAAATGTAGACAAATATTTACATGTTCAGAAAGCCTCAGAGAACTATGAAGATATCTACTGTGTCTTTACAGTTTAAGTGATACTGTAAAGGTAGTGCATATCATCCACCCATCCATCTGCCTTTCACCTGTTTATCCTGTACATGTTCTGATGGAGAGGTCATGTTTGTGGACTTCAAAGTGAATTCATTATTCAACTCATGTCATATGTTTTGTTCATCCATCCATTTACCATTGCCACTTTCCCAGACATGGTTATTGTGAGCCTGGAAACAGAAAGAGCACAAGGCAGGGATAATCTGGAGAGCATTCCAGTCCATTGCAGGGCTTACATTCACTTACCCATTCATCTAACTCTGAGTACCCTGTGGAAACCTGCGCAAACATGGGAAGAACATGCAAACTCCACAGCAACGCAGTTGCTTGGGAAATGCATGTGTGCAGCACTGGAGGCATGAGGCCACAGTACTACGCTCTGTGCCACCTATGTACCTGCCAGATATTCAATCAAATTCAAGTAGTTTTTTTAAACGGGTCTTCTCAGCATTGACAGCTTTTTAACAGATACTTTAAAATGTTTTAAAACCAAACTCAGTTATGAAAACCATCACAGGCAGATTTATTTTATGAAAAGTCAGCATGGAATAAATCAGTGGAAAACAGGAAATGAAACAATAGTTATAAGAGGAATAAACCTCTGTAATTCCAGATGTACCCATCCTAATACTACATCCAATCACCCATCCTAATTCTCCAACCAATCATTTATACTTGTTAGGGTCACAGAGGCCTGGAGCCAACTTAATTTTTTATACAAATCAAAATTGTAACATATTGTTCTTCCTGAAATTTGGAATAATTAAGGTTTTTGAAGCTGAATTACAATGAACGTTTTTCCACAATGGTCATTAACAGAATCAACAACTGTTAGCAGAATTAAACTAAACAGTTATATATCAGCTGTGCAGACTCTTGCCGAAAGTCGAGGAAGTAATTTGTTTCATATTAAGGTGGCTCATCCCTTGTGATGTTGCTAGTATTGCTAGTTCCTGTCTCTCTCTCTGCCTGTCTCTATGACCCCCTTTCTTGTTCCAACTCCAGTCTGCATGTCGTTCAGCACCGCTGTATTACCTCAGCTTGTTAACATGTTCTGCTTCACTGACTCTCCCATCTGCCTCGGCAGATGGACCTGGGTGTTCCATGTTCCTCAGGAACTGGATACATGAAACAGAAATAAATAAAATCCCTTTCAAATGGGGACACACCACCACAGCTAGGAGTCGGTCAGCCTGTGCACCTGTTAGTAAACACTTCAAAATATGCATATTCACAACACTTTGAAAGTGAAACAGATGTCTTTGCAAACTACTTTATCAATTTCTCTGGTTAGATATTTCTACTCTAATGTCCAGTGCTGTGTTAATAGCACTCATTCAGTAAATTGGAATTTAATTTAATTTGGAAATAAATACTGAACAATGATAGCAGTTAAGAATGTGAGAACAGGGTAGGGTTTGGTTATTCAGCAAAGAGGTGAGATAAGGGGATAAACTCCACTATGAACATGAAACAGATTAATTGTTAAGGCTTAGGGACCAAATAATAGATACTGGCTCTTGTTATTTTTGCACATTTAATTATTAGTTTAAATCAAAATGGTGTCTTTAATGTTTGCTTTGTACACCCCATCTTACTATATCCCAATGATGCAAATAAACATTCCATTTCTTCCTCTGATTCCTGCATCCTAACAGATGCAAAACATAAACTGAACGAGACATGCAGTCTATTATTAAAATCCTCACATTCAGATGTCATGTGTTAATGTGGTACAGACTAGGTGCATTACTGTGTCAGCATGTATCTGTAGAAGATCAGGTGGGCTGGAGCTTCAGGAACACTATTCGAAGTAGTTTCCTGAGCCCCTCTTCACTCACTTGGAACGGGGCACTTCCATCGGGCTTATCAGCTCACAGGAAATACCTGCCACAGGTAAACATGACCCTTCAACCCCCTGGCCTATCCACTGAGCTCAGATGTGAGCAAACATATGATGTGTTTACTTTCCTACAATGCTGAAGCTCACTTATCTTTCTCAAATGCATTCTAGATATTGTCAAGCGTAACGCTACATCCTGCATGCTAGCGAGATGTCTTCTGTTTGTTTTTCAGTTATCACTCATGTTGAAGGAATTGCTGTAATAGATAATTACTCAGTTTAGTCTACAAGTAAGATGTTTACTTAAACCACAGAATTGCACCTAGTAAAGAAGTGGTCCCGTCCTCACATTCAAGGATATGTGCTTTAGTCCTAAAAACTACTTAAATAGTTTGGGTTAAATTTATTCATTGGGAAAATCTGATCTGGATATCACATGTAGTAACAGTTAACAACTTTTTCCTGTGGGACTCGTATGTAAAGCATGTTTCTTTTGTGAAATATACCCCTTGACTTGATGCTGTTCATTGTTTCCTGAAAAAAAAAAACAAAAATGAATATTCTTTCAGTTTAATGGGAATATAATTTCAATTACATATGCTTATGGGCTATTGATTAATTAGTAATTTCATAAAATATCTATGCAATTGACCATGTGGAGGTGAATATTAGCTCATGTAGGAAATGATGCTTGAAACCCAAAGCAGTGCAGCTGATTGGCTTCACTTTTCATCAGTCATAAAATAAACGTTACAATAACGTTACCCCAGGATGACACATGAAACCTTGCCACAATGAAAACGAAGCCTCCAAATTTCTTCTGTGTGACTGGCCGTTAATTGAATTCTTGTTCTAAGATTAATTCAGCTTTGACAACCGGCTGAGCTCACATGCCATGAGTAAAATCTTCACAGGCTCTTCACTGGTGCTCCTATCTCTTTCAGACTGCCCCATCTACTCATGGGACAGAGGTCCAGGCATTTGGTTGCAGCATAACTTGGTAGTTCCCCATACCCTGAAGTCAAAGTGCCTGCTTCTCCACCCCATGATCTGTGTCACCCCTCCAGCCACTTTACCCCAAGCTGCTCCCCCAATGTTATCTGAGCTCAGACAAACGTGGCTTCGTTCTGATGGATGCAGTTTCCCAGAGCGGAGCAGCCCCATGAACCACACCACAATTCACCCCACTCTCTGAGGCCGGTGCAGAGATCCAAGGCTTGATAACTCTGCCCAGGGGGAATGAGGGATGGCTTTTCTGTCCTGTCAGAGAAACACAAGACAGAACATCCTGCTGCACACCTGAAGGCATGGTTCAATGCTCTGAAAAAAGGTTCTGTCCAGTATGAAATCAAACACTGCCTTCGCTGTCAGTTCAGGGCCCTCGCCCGTTGTCCTCATTCGGACACTCTGTCACACAACCTGTGGCCCAAACCTCACCGTATAATCAGAAGATAAGGCTTCAGATGCTTTGTTAATATTTGGATTTCACCATTTTGTAGGGTAATGTTCCTTAAACAGCATGTGAATAATAACTTCCAGCCTCCTTTAGCGGACGGCAATCAATCACCATGTGGCTGCTATCCCTTGGCCTCTATGTGCTAATTAAAAGGGTTGCTGCAAAGCTCTGCAGTGGAACACCAGATTTTTACTGTCACAGGCAAAGAGGGCCTACTCATTCTCTCTTGTCCATGTTATAAGTCCAAACTCTGCAAATAGGCTGGCCTAAAGATAAGATGGTGGAGGCCTGGAAAAGTATGCTGCTCATTGCCATCACCCACCCTTGGCATTGACATAGAGAATGATGTTAAAAGACAAACTCTCAAACATTCGGCAGTGTTAATCAACAGTGCTTTTCAGCTAGACTTTTGCGCAGACTTCTCTCCTCCCTGAAAACGATAGCAGACGTCCATCTGTTGTTGATGCAGCAACTATGAACAGACCACACATCTGTGACCCCATAACTCCTTTTAACACCAGTAACTATCATCTAATCATTCATCACAGCGAAGTCATATCACAGGTTTTCTGCATTTCAAATCACCTCAATCAATTCAGATTTAATACATAACTTATAATAAAGTGTAGGCCACTAGAACTATTATCTTTTACCAACATCACAGACCTGAATGAGTAAAAAAAGAGTTTACTAGCATGGCATTAGTTTATTAGCTCAGTGGTTAGGGCTAGTATTCCTGCTTATTGGCAGGTGCATTCATCAAGGTGGCTGGCAGTTCAGATGAGCTGCACACTGTGAGTAGGATGCTGCAGTCAAGGCGGGCTTGTATCAGACCCATTTTACGACAATGCTGTGTTCTGAAAAGCTGCAGCTGTAATAAGGTCTTTGTTGGGGACCTTTCAGGAAAACCACATCATCACTCATCTTCCTAACCAATTTGCAGGTCGACATGGCAAGTGGGGTAGGTTGTAGGCAAGAAGCAGGACTGGAATCTCAATGTTTACCAAAGATAGGAAGTGAAGCATAACTTTACAGAAGCCAATCCAGCTCTTTGTAAAATATATTTTCTTGTTGTTGCTCTTACTGCAAAAATAAAAGTTAATCATTTTCATTTTGCATTAAGTGTTTCAGAAGTAAGAAATATCTTCCGTTCAATCTGCTTTGGTAAGATGGAAATTTCAAATTGCTAATGTTAAATCTGTCTATACAGTGTGTGGAGAGAAATGATCAATTTAATCAAGTAATAATCAGATAATTAAATTCATTAGTTAAGAAATGGACAATAAAAGTTTCTCATTTCATGGTGAATAGCAACCATGAACAGAAATGAACAGCTCTGAAATGCTCAGCCTAATTACACTTATACCTTAGGTAGCTCCTTAACTGCTGTATGCTGTGATGTGCCTGCTTCACTGTGTCATGTTGGACAAAAGGGTTTGCTAAATAAATAAATGTAAACATCAAGTAATTTGTAGAAACTTCTATTAATTTTTGGCCTGCCAGCATACAATTTCAGGAAAGTGCATGATCTCTGGAACAGTGCTGTGGTTTGCATTCTCACATGCAGCACCAACACCATCAGCCTCACAGCTACGTTCTCATCTCTTTGAGCATGTCTGGCATGCCCAGAGTGCACCGGTATGCGGTGTTAGATGGGGAACGGTCCAGCGGGGTCAGGGGTGCACTCAGGTCAGCGCTGGGCGGTCAACAGCTGCTTGCCTGGTCCCTGACTCCCGATTCCCAGGCTCTGGGGATTGACAGGCTGCGAATAAAGCGAGGCACCCCTTGTTGAGCTGTGTGCTGTCCATTGTTCCTGGGGCTTGGGCCCGCTGCTGCTGTTTGCTCTCTCCCATAATGCATTATTCAACGGGACAGGGGGCTGGAAGAAAAGGAGCACCCTCTCTGGGATTCTCGTGCCCTTGTTTTGTTTTGCTAATTTTCAATTAAAATAAACCACTGCATCTGAGGGGATGGGGGGGAGGATGTGCAGGACCCTACCAGTCAGAATTCACACTTTAAGGAAAATCCGGTCAAGGAAGTTTAGACTGATCACATAAGGCTGAATGAAACCCTCATTAGCATACATCGCCTCGAGTGTGTTTCTAAATGTGTCACGCACACACAAAGTGGACTCATTATGAATGCTAATAGCACCACCCTCACATTGATGTACCGAAACGGATATGTGTCAAACCATTTAAGAATTCTGACGCTTATCATTTGTCCCTTGGATGTACTTGGGAATATGTGTCAAGTGGTAAATCATAAGCCATTAAAACAGGGCATGTTCCCAGAAATATTTTTATGTGACTTGTGAATTGAAACCACTGGACATTTATTTTTGGGGCTTTTGAAAAAAGCAGTGCTTGTGATTAGAGCATAGAACTGTAAGTCGTGTTTCAAACGGACTTTGCTGCATCATTTTCCCAGGAGAGTATGGTGCACTCCTGGAGTCCAGGACAGATGCAGTAACGGTGGGGAAAGAGGAAGGTCAAAGAGTCACCACACATCTGCTGCACCCACAGACTCAAGCCTTTAGCTTGCCCTTCCCCCTCGACCTCTCAGAAAGCCCAGCTGTCCCCCCCTTCTCTGTTCCCTGTTTCCGTGGCAACAAGCACCGCTTCCCCCCCCCCCCCCCCCCCCACCCAAGGATCATGGGATCCCTGGCCATCCGCCTCACTGTGTCTTCTCTGTCATCCATGTAGTCCTCTCCAGTCCTCTCCTAGTGCCGTCAGGGTTTAGTGCTCCTGGTTATTATTATTATTATTATTATTATTATTATTATTATTTTATTTTCACTTCACAGCCCTTAAGCCGGTCTTTACAAAGTAACCGGGTCTCAACCAGAGTTCCAAGTATCACTTTACATAAAAAATTTTTTCAGAATGTGCGCAGTTCCTAAGAGTACCATCTTTTGTAGCACTTTAGCACAAGGCTTCCCGGGGAGCTGCTCCAGGTTGTCATTGAATCCCTTCCTTAAGGTTCCGAGCACTCCAATGACAACTGGCACTATTTTTGTTTTTGTGGCCCACATTCAATTTATTTCTATCACCCTATCTCTGTATTTACTAACCCTCTCGGTTTCTTTTGTTAGAAGATTAGTGTCGTCTGGGATCGCAACATCAATTAGGAGGCATGTTTCCACCTTGTTGTCGTGGACCACCATATGAGGCCGGTTTGCCAATATGATTCTATCGGTGTTAATGGCCATGTCCCACATAATTGTGATTGAGGCACCAATGTTTGTTACTGCTTGTGGGTCGTGGTCAAACCAGCACTCAGGCACTTCATGGCCGAGTTCCTTGCAGATTGACCAATGCAGATAACTCGCCATTTTGTTGTGCCTATAAAGATATTCAGTAGGCTCTAACACTGGGCAGCCAGCCACAATGTGGCTTACATGCTCATCAAATTGATGGCATACTCTGCATTTACTACTGACATCCATCTTAAGAATGGCATTTTGATGAAGTTGTGTATTCAATGTCTGGTCTTGTGCTGCAAGCAATAAACTCTCCGTCTCTCCTTTGAGCCCTGAGCTTCGAAGCCATGCCCATGATGCTTATTTATCTATATACTGTTGGTCAAATAGTTTAAAGTATTGTCCATGCAACGGTTTTGCTTTTAATTTCTCCTCTTTGCTCTTCAGCATGCTCTCTTGTAACCACTTTTTTGAAGAGGAGCTTGATGAATCTTGCAGATGGAATTGCTCTTAAACTTCAGCTACAATTTTGGAGAGTTAGTATTTCACTTTTCCGGCTTCATGGTTACTCACCATGCAAGTGAGCCTGTCTTTACCCAATTGGATGTAATCACTGAGCCTGACAATGGCAGTGTTATATGCGGACTCAAGTTCTATTCGTCTGCGGTCACCATTTTGTCTCTGGATGTACAGTCGCTCTACATCTGCCTTTGGGTGGTGGATATCGTGCATGGTGAGAAGCTTCCTTGTTTTTCGATCAAGCTTCTTGACCTCCTGTCTCTTCCAGTCGATGATGCCAAAACTATGCATCGGTACTGATACTGTGAGACTTGATCGCAGTGATCTTGTTTCAGGAATTCAGCTCTGATTTGAGGACTAGGCATATTTGACGATAGTATTCTTTTGTGGTGGTTTGTTTCATCCTGGTGTAATGGATGCCATCACTCTTGTCAACGCCAAGATATCTATATACCTCATCCTGGTCCAGGTCTCTGATGACAGAGTTTTGGTCCAGCTGGATGTTTTTGGATTTGGTAAGTTTGCCTCTCCGAAAGATCACTAAGGTGCACTTATCTAGTCCAAACTCCATTTTGATGTCATCACTGAACCTCTTTACCGTCTCTAGACCTTCTCTGAGCTGTGCTTCATCTCTCCCAAACAGTTTGAGGTCATCCATGTACAGTAGATGGCTGATGAGCTCTTCCTTCTCAACTGCAAATCCTATCTTATTTCTGTTAAGCATGTTGCTCAATGGTATGAGCGACAGACAGAAAAGAAGTGGCAACAGGGAATCCCCTTGGAAGATGCCTCGTTTAATGGCGATTTCCCTTGTCGTGATGGTTCCCTCGTTGCGCATCAGGTTCATCACTATCTTCCAATCTTTCATTGAAGCTTCCATCAACTTCCTTAGGGATGGACACATCTTGTAAACCTCCATTACTTTGAGGACCCAAGTATGCGGAACACTATCAGATGCCTTTTTGTAGTTGATCAAAGCAATACTAAGGTTCCTTTTAGGCTTCTTTGTCATTGTAATGATCATCTTGCTTGTAAGGAGCTGATCTTTGCAGCCTCTACTTGCCTTTCTACATCCCTTCTGTTCATCTGGGAGCAGATTATTTCTAAGCATCTGGTCATATATCCTATTTGCGATGGCAGCAGTTAGCACATTATAGATAGTAGGCAGGCATGTAATTGGACGGTAGTTCTTCGGGTCTATGTATCCTTGCCTTTCGAAAGAAGGAATGCAACTCTAGCTGTCAGCCACTGGGGGATGCTTCGTGGACTTCTAACCAGCTCATTAAATGCCTCTACAAGTGGTTTATGGAGCTGCTTAAGCCAGACGTTTTGGACCTTGTCCGGTGATTTCCAGTTTTGAGTGTTCTTTATGACATGAGCTATCTCTTCAACCGAGAATTCAAACCAGTCATCCGGTGTCAGATGTTCATGGGTCTGTTCTTCCAACTTAATCCACTTAGCATTGTTGTTGTATGTTACACCATTTTCGGAGATTCCACTCCAGAAGATTTCTACGTCTTCTTTTGAAGGTGATTCCTCGATTATATTTTGCAGTCCATTTAGTTGGTGATAGAACCACTTTGTGTCCTCATGGAAGAGCTTGTTCTGGAAGTACTGGTCACTTTGTTTGGAATACCTTCTGAGTCTCTGGGTCTTAGTCTGCAGCTTCATTCTTATATGGAGCTTGGCTTCGGCAACATCAGTTTTAGCTCGCTTAAGTATTGTTTGTGCTTTTCTACTGGCTGCTTTCATGGGTACACCCTTTTTTCAGCTCACCAGAAATGGAAATCTGTTTGCTGTAGGCTTCTATCTGCTTTCAAAGCCTAGCTTTCCACGCTGGTTCCACTCTAGTTCGCTTCACTTTCTCTTTTTCTGGGACATTGCCCACAATAACTGCTGCGGTAGCGTAAAATAGTTCGTTCACCTCTGTAATACTGAGGTGATGTCCCTGGGCGATTCTAGAGAGTGCTTTGTTTGCAGCACAGATACTCTTGTTCAGCTTATATGAGGATCGTACTTTTAAGATCTTTTTCCGGTCCCGTATGCTAATACACTGTATCTCCAGTTGTTTTGCGAGAATTCTCTCCTCCATCTGCTGGACCTCTAGGTCTTCATCAAGAGCAACATTCTGTTCAGTTTCCTGGACATCCTGAAGCGGTTCATCTTGGGTCTTAGCGTCCTCTGGTGGGTCATGGATCTCACTCGAATATACGGTATTAGTCAGATGGCTCTCGACATCAGATTTAGTCTCCTTGAAATTACCCCGTACTCATTAATCCATCTGGTATTTTGAGGGAACAGCTCAGTACCTTGCTTGCAGGTGGTAAATTTTCCTCAATGTGTCTCCCACAGCCTTTCCCTACGAAGGTAAGAAAAAACCAGCTGAACAGAAATGTGATCCTTTTTCACGGTTCCATGTCAGTGAATGAAGGTCACTCAGTTCTGAAGCTCACTACCTTCAAGGTGGTCTGTACTCTCAGCATGACAGCTCACATGTGAGCTTTGCTAATATCCTCCCATTGTTTGCAGGATTGGGGCATCCAGGTCTCACCCACTGCATCCCATTGTACAAAGGAGATGGTTTTACGGCAAGGGAACCATCTGTCTCACAGTGTCCCTTAAGAACGATAAACTCCAGCCTGCACAGGGGGCTTGGATAGAGGTCCCTGTGCCCTACAGTGTCTAAGGGAACTGGCCCTAAATCGAGGCCTACCGGAGTAAAACCAGCGTCCTTTTCCCACAGTCTAAGCACAAAGCTCTATCCAAATTACTGTGATGCCAGTTAAACCTCTGGCTCGACAGTACTTCTGGTGTCACACCATACCAGAGGTGGGAATTAGTAGTACCTGTACAAGTCACAAACAAATCTTCAGTCCTGACATTCCAGTCATAGGCAAGTCAAGTTATTCTAGTGTACTTAGTCAAGCATGTCAGGTCAAATCATATTCCGGAATCCCCAAGTAGAAGTATCATAGATATTGCTGTTAATTAAGCAATAATGCAACTTGGTGTATACAAGTACTGTTTTGCATAATGATTTGGACTCAGATGTGAAAAATGATTTACAATTAATTATAAACAGAATCCAAAGAGGACAAAAAGCCACACAAAAGAATTATAATTATGTGTTTTTAAATGAAACTATACAATTTGCTTAAATAATATCCACATCAAAATAAAGCTACAAATTAGAACCAGATGCCACATGTACCTACCCCAATCCACACTACACAACCCTTGATTTATCTGTAAAGCATAAAGATGCTCTGATATCACCAGCAGTCATGGTTTATAAACACCTTAATTTACAAGTGATGGAGTGCACAGACAGCCATACAAAGGGAATGGATTAGCCCGTGTCATCCGGGATGCACTTCTTAATGCTAAGAATTACCACTGGCCAGGACAAAGTAATTGACAACTGATTATACCAACAAAACATCAAATAAGGGGATATTTTGCTTACCACGCCCTCCCTCCACTTCAGCTGTCCACACTGACTGGCTTGCTGCCTTCTGAGCCACCAAACCTGCTCTGATCACTGGACTGCAACCTCCAATACCCTGTTGTCCTCCTGACTGTTACAGGATTTGTTCTTATTTCTATCTATTGTTCTTATTTGTATTAATTAATTTGTCCTGCCCGGTGGATGGAGGAGGATGGGCTTCCCCTTGAGTCTGGTTCCTACCAAGGTTTCTTCCTTCCTTGCCATTGTCGCCTTTGGCTTACTCTCTGGGGACTCTGGGCCCGGGATTATGTAAAGCACTTTGTGACAGCGCTTCTTGTTAAAGACGCTATATAAATAAATAAATTGAAAAGATATTGATATTGTGGCTGTCATGTTTATGATTTCTGACCAACAATAGGGCCTGGCACAAGTGAGTTGTCCACACTTTTAAAAATATAAAACTTATTATATTGATTTCTAAAGCACAAAAGCATTTATTTAAACATATGACATGTTTCTCATATCGCAACACTGGTTTTGCAGTGACTTGAAGTTAGTTCCACTCAAGCCACTGTACTCCAACCAGCTGAGTGTACTGACTTACCTCACTCTTCAAACATGCAGTCCCAGGACTACCACATTCATTGAGCAATATTAAATTTAGTTCACTATTTCACCAGCTGCCCAAATCATACAAAATGTGATGTAAGACAAGGACAACATGAGAAAACACAACATACAGTTTTTAAATGATTGTTTACTGAAGGAAAAGATTATCCAGCACCTACAGTACTGTGCAAAAGTCTTGAACCACCCCCTCATTTCTTTGTATTTTGCTTCCAAAGAGCCAGACTTGTATTTTTTTAATGGAGTCTTGAGGAATAGTTCTCCAGGCTTTCTGAAGGACTTTGAATGTTTTTTGCTCTCATTTTCAGTCCACTCTCTGTACCTGACCAGTTTCAGAGGAATGTTTTTTGTTTGTTAAGCCACAGCAGTGACCTTGCAGTGACCTCATTCAAGCATAACAAAGCCATCTAACTTAAGGCATGAACCAGTAAAGAAACAGATGCAGATGATTACAGATGATGTTACAATAAATCATTGTATTTATTGTCCCATTATCCTAGTAAAATATAAAGAAATGAGGGGTGGCTCAAGACTTTTGCGCGGTACTGTATATCACCCATGTCAAAGAGTAATTGCCAATTGTGCAACCTTTTGCAGCAACAACTGCAACTGTAAATGAACACTAAACTTGAGCTACGTCTTTTACGTTGCTGTGAAGGAATTTGTGCCACTCAGTTTTCTTTAATTCAGCCACATTTGAGGGTTTTTTAGTATGATCTGCCTGTTGAAGGTCCTGTCATCATCTCAGTGGGGTTCAACTCAGGACTTTGACTAGGCCACTCCAAAATTTTCATTTTATTTCTTTTGAGCCATTCAGAAGGTGGACTTGCTCTTGTGCTTCAGATCGTTGTCTTGCTCCAACGGCATTTGAGCTTCAGACAACAGACTAATGACCAGATATTCTTCTTCAGGATTTCCTGGTGGAGAGTAGAACTCATGGTCCCATCAATAATGGTGAGCTGGCCAGGCCTTGAAGCAACAAAGCATCCCCAAACAATTACACTACCACCACCATATTTGACTATTGTCATGGTGTTTTTTTTTTTGTGGGATGCTTTGTCAATTTTATATACAATGTAACAGGACCCTTATCTTCCAGAAAGTTCTACTTTCATTTCATCAGTCCACAGATTATTCCAAAAAGTTTGGGAGTCATCAAAGTGTTTTTGGCAAATGTGAAACACACCTTGCTTCCAGTAGTTTTTCCCCATTCTGACCCAATCTCTTTCTAATGGTGGAATCATAAACGCTGACCTTATCTGAAGAGAGTGAGGAGAGCACTTCCTCAGATGTTAGTTTGGGTTCTTTTGAGACTTCCTGGATGAATTGTTGATTTTGGTAGGCTGCATGGTCACTCCTGAGAAGATTTGCCACTCTTCCTCCAGGTTTTTTCCATTTGGAAAAAATGGCTGTGGTTCATGAGAGTCTCAGACCTTAGAAATGGTTTTGTAACCCTTTCCAGACTGATACATTCCAATAACTTTCTTTCACATCTCTTCTGGAATTTCTCTTGATAACAACATAGTGTGCTGAGGTCTTGTAGACGACATCACCTTGACTTTCACGTCACATTAAGAGCACCTTAATAAAACAATGATGATTGGTGGATGGTCTTTAATCCTATTACTCAAATGTCATGTAAACACCTTAACCCGTTAATGAGGAATCAGTTTATCCTCCCTGGGTTAAATCTTCATAAATGTTTGTGTGGCATGTAGACCCCTATGCGGGTTATGATAGGCTTATTGATACTGCACGCATACCAAATCATGCTCCCTTTAGCTCTATTTATGAGTGACTAATCCCAAAATAACAATGCAAGGTGGTTATGCAGTGGAAATAGCTACTGAAAAATATCACTTTTGGAGGGATGAGGAGATGTTAACACAAATGAAAGATTTTTTGAATTTTTGACACAGCCAAAGGAGTCTCAAAACCTATATTTCTAAAAAGGTAACTTTTTTTCAATTCAATTTTATTTATATAGCGCCTTTAACAAGAAGCACTGTCACAAAGCGCTTTACATAGTCCCAGGCCCAGAGTCCCCAGAGAGTAAGCCAAAGGTGACAGTGGCAAGGAAAAAAACCCTTAGAAGGAAGAAACCTTGAGAGGAACCAAACTCAAGGCGGAAGCCCATCCTCCTCTGGCCTGCACCGGGCAAAGCAGAACTTGAAAGCAGAAAGGGGGAAGCTGGGTTCCTGTGAATGGTAGAGCTAAGATGCCGTAAACAGAGTAATGAAGTGTCACACCCATGACCGACCTGATACAGCGAATGTATCCCTAGGTGTCTTCCTCCAAGTACTAACACCTGTGCCAGCTTCAGGAGGGCTATAAATGGCCTCGCAACCATACTACTGGTTATGAGGTATTGAGAGTGTATTTTTCAGTATTCTGACTGCTTTTTTTTTTACCCAAATGATCATTGCATACTTGTGTTTCAACTCCTGCCTGTTTATTGACTCTGACACTTCGTCTTGCAAGTGTAACCTGTTTCTTGTTCAGACTGCCCTTTGGATTCTGACCTCGGTCTGCCATCAACAATGTCTTTGGATTTCTCTGGTGTGTTTGCTTCCTCTCTGATTTTTGGCCTGTTCACCCACCCACAAGCTTGCTTTCCGATTAAAAGGCCTCCTCTCGCTGCACTTAGATCTTATGTTGCATTCACCAGATTGGGTTAT
>JAACJT020000040.1:5056413-5073356 GCA_009936485.2 Gymnarchus niloticus | reverse complement strand
CCGGGACTATGTAAAGCGCTTTGTGACCGTGCTTCGTGTTAAAAGCGCTATATAAATAAAATTGAATTGAATTGACTGGGCCATTTCAACACCTTGATTCTTTTCCAGCCATTCTGTTGTAGATTTGCTGGTGTGCTTGGGATCATTGTCCTGTTGCATAGCCCAATTTTGACCAATCTTTAGCTGTCAGACAGATGGCCTCATGTTTGACTCTATGATACTTTGGTATAGAGAGGAGTTCACGGTCAACTCAATGACTGCAAAGTGCCCAGGTCCTGTGGCTGCAAAACAAGCCCAAATCATCACTCCTCCACCACTGCACTTGACAGTTGGTATGAGGTGTTTATGCTGATATGCTGTGTTTGGTTTTCACCAAACGTGGCGCTGTGCATTTATGCCAAACATCTCTACTTTGGTCTCATCTGTCCAAAGGACATTGTTACAGAAGTCTTGTGGTTTTTTCAGATGCAGCTTCGCAAACCTAAGCCGTGCTGCCATGTTCTTTTTAGAGAGAAAAGGCTTTCTCCTGGCAACCCTTCCAAATAACCCATACTTGTTCAGTCTTTTTCTAATTGTACTGTTATGGACTTTAACATTTAACATGCTAACTGAGACCTGTAGAGTCTGAAATGTAGCCCATGGGTTTTTTGTAGTTTCTCTGAGCATTGCACAGTCTGACCTTGGGGTGAATTTGCTGGGACGTCCCCTAGCAGCTGTCTTGAATGTTTTCCACTTGCGAATAATCTTTCTCACTGTTAAATAATGGACTTCAAATTGTTTTGAAATGGCCTTATAACCATTTCCCAGATTGATGGTAGCAACAATTGCTTATGTCTTTCCTCCTTGGCATTCTGTTAACACACACTTGAATGCTCCAGACCAACAAACTGCCAGAACTTCTGCTTTTATAGAGGTGGCCACACTTGCTGATGATCAATTAATCAAGTGCATTTGATTAGCAGCACCTGGCTGCTACTGACCCTCTTAATTCCTATATAAGCAGTAAGGGTGCACTTAATTTTTCATACTCTGCTTCTGCATTTTGGCTTAGATTTCGTTAAATAAATAATGACATGGTGTAATATGTCATGTTGTTGTTCATCTGAGGATGTATTTTCCTAATTTTAAGACATGCTAAGCACCAGATGATTTTTTATTATGTCCTGATATGTAAAACCACAGAACTGAAAGAGGGTGCACTTTCTTTTTCACATGACTGTACTTAGTGGGTGATAAGGAGAGTACCAGTTGTTTGTTTAGTGCTACTAGGAGTACCAGTAATTTGGTGGAAGCTGGAGGAAGTGTGGGCTATTTGATGAATACTGAGGAGATGCTGTTAAGCATCAGCGATGTTAAATGATGCAAAGACCATGATGCACACACCACAATTAAAAAAAGAGTTACATGGCAGGGAAAAAGCCTTGATGGGACACCAGTTAATCACAAGACACACATTACTGGCAATCTGCTTAGGGATACCAATTTGAACAGAATAGCATGCAGCACTTTGGGTCATTTGAGGCAGTGTTACTTAAAATAGCATTGGCTCCATAGTGTTGCAGATATGATCCAGATGTTAAGTATTCCAGGGAGGCGAATCGGTGATGAGCTGTGTGTGGCTGCTTGGTTTCAGGCGTGACAACTTGTGACTAACATAAAGTCCCCACTTTTAAAAGACAGTTTAAGAACACGTTAAATAATGCAAACTTCATTCTCAGTCCAGATATCAACAAAGTTACTCCTGACTTTGATACAGTTCTTAACCAAGTCCTGGATGACATAGAGCCATAAAAACTCAAGTGGTCAGAACCACCAAACACTCCTCATGGTTTAATTATGGCACACGGTCTCTCAGACAGGATTGTTGTAGATTAGAGCACAAAATGAAATCTACAGGACTAGAAGTATTTAAGTTGGCATGGTCTAATACCAAGATAAAAAAAAGCCTCGTATAAAGCTTATTCAGCTTATTGTTCTAACCTTATTGATGACAACAAAAATAACGTTCAATACCTAATATCACTAGCAATAATTTCATGAGGTATATTAGCTATAAAATGTTTTTGTTTACACAATGCATAGATGAGCTGCAAATGAACACGTGAAAAGCTGCATGTGGCTCACGAGCCTCTTGTTGGCCACCCTTTCCCTAAGAGCACTCATGGGTGCTTTCCTCCTACATCCTAGACTGCACTCTTATCAATGACTTCCATCTGTCAGATCCTGCTGTTCCATTCCGTTAGTGTGGGGGGAGAGTCAAGCTTGCTGTTAATCACCTAACCACTAGGGGCAGTTCTGCCGCTATTACAAGCTGACAAAGCTAAGTGTTCCTTAACAAGTTAAAGTGAAAAGGAATTCTTCATTTTATTTTCCAGCAAGCAAACATATTTTTGGCAGAGGTAAGTTCCAGGGTCCATCGCAATCCTGAAGTTTTGTAACAGAGACTCTCTCACTACAAGTGATCACCCAGGGCTGAAACCCTCATTGCACCACCACTCTTTGCTAACTGGATCCAGCACTGCTTTCTTCCAACCAGGAGAGACAAAGCCTTTTTCACATGTATGCAACCCTCCAGCCTTCCAGGCTACCAAGCTGGGGATGGCCAGGTCAGTCCCACTCAATCCCATCTTTTAGTTCCTAAAGACCATACTTTCATTTCAAGTCAGTGGAACTGTTCTTTAAATCAGTAATAATCCCAAAAAGATCTAGTGGAATAAATCTTACAGATGTTCCCCAAGGATACTGACCATCTTTCCCTACATCAAACTAAAATTTTGAATTTTAATTGGTAAATGCAAAAAAAAAGGAAAATCAGAAGGCAAAAAACATAAATAATGGCCATAAAACTAGTTTAACAACAAATGTGTCATTAACCAATGGCTTTCCTTGGCAATAGATCATGAAAAAATATCTAATATCAGACCCACTTTTCGAAAGACATGTGACTTCCAGGTATTTTTAATTAATAACTGAGATTTGTAATAAAGATTTTTTAAACCTGTATTTGTAATGGAAAGGAATTTTGTCCCACTTCTTTTGGTGGCAGGGTTTCCTTCCAGAATGTAAGAGGAGTTAGAATCACAGCTATTATACAAAAAGGGATAGAACAGAAAAGATTTGAGCAGCACACAAAAAAGGAAATATTATGACAAAAGGTCAGTCTAAAATAAGGGACAAAGTTTTGTGGGAGCCATCAAATTTCAAATCTACTGAGAGTTTTTGCTGAACTCAATATTAATGGCAGAAAGTCTAGTATAATTTTTAAAATGTAACTAAAATGTAGACATTCAAGCGTTCATTGTGCTGACTTTTCTCTTGTGAGATTAACGCCATAAACTTTGCTCATTCCTCAGACCAGTGTTGCTGTTTGGACTAAGGATGCATTATGATATATGAGGCAATTATGAAACATGACTGCACATGGCAGCAGTATGACAGATATCAGCACAGTCTCTGCTGCATGACTTCAGCCATTAAACCTGAGTTATCTCATATAAGATGGATCCATCCATCCATCCATCCATCCATCCATCCATCCATCCATCTTTTGACCACATATCCTGGTCAGGGTCATGAACACTTAATAGTGTTGTGAAAAGTCCATCTCACTGTTTTCTGATAGCACAACATTAATTATTTTTCAATTGTTGAATAAGAATCAAACACATTGACAATCACAAATTAGAGCCAAATGAGATTAAACCTTAATAGAAAACAGTAAACTACCACTAAAGTAACTGAAGCAAATTCTTATGCAAGTCAAAAGTACATCAAAAAATATATTCAACCCCAATGATATCCAGATTTATGTTCTGATTTAAAATTGGAAGTGTAGGAAAAGAGAAATCATACTATACAAATCAAATTTTCAGATCTTCCACCACTTCAGCAGAATGCATGATTATTATCTGTAAATCCCTGTGTTCAGCTGTTCACAGCAGTGTAATAATACTGATTTACTTACTCTTTAGTAGAATTTATTATTGTTATCTGTGAATCACTGTGTTCAGCTGTTAACAGCAGTGTAATAATACTGATTTACTTAATTTTTAGTAGAATTTATGATTGTTATCTGTAAATCACTGTGTTCAGCTGTTACTTCCCAATGTAACACTTCAATGTCCTTCCATCCATCCATTTTCCAAACACTCTATCCTATTCAAGGTTGCAGGGAGCCTGGAGCCTATCCCAGGCAGCCTTAAGGCATAAGGTGGGGGACACTCTGGGCACGGGACAACCCATTAAAGCGCACAGCCACCCACACTCCAATGTGCACCTATTAAAATTTTAATTTCTCCTCACACCCTGAGTAATCACGTCAAGGTAGTAACAACCTCCAACTACAGTAAGTTACTGGTAGAAGCAAACCTTAACTTCAATGAAAACACATGTAAACCAAAAGAGGTGTATTCTCAAATTGGTGAACAGGTTGGATGACTAAAGAAGTGATGTCAGCCTTCAGCCAATAAGGCAAATCAACAAGAATTCCACTACTTTTAGGCAAACAATATACCCATGACACACACCAAGGCACACATGAGAAAAGCGTTAAACAGACAGGATCACAGCAAGGTCATGATAAAATGGAAGTGGGGTGAGCCTGCGTTGACTAAGGGGGCAGTGATGGTCACATGACTGAGGCCTTGCACTGTTTTTGAAATTCAGAAGAGATGCTGAGCTTTTAGCGCTAAAATGATCCTGTCAAGTGTCAGACCACTTAAATGACACCTGCTTGAAAGAAGGAGCTTCCTGTCCACTGCAACAGTGGGTCCTTTTGATCTATCTAAGAAAAATGTCACTATTCCCCCAGATGAACTGGCCATATATTGCTCTTAAGGCTTTCATATTCTAAAAATTATTTTGGGACTATTCTGTAACTACTTTTCCCTCTCAGTTTCAGTAAGCTCCAGTCTACTATAAGAAACTTCGGAAACCTTAAAATGACTAAATGCTGTCTGACCTGATCTACAGTGTTTCATGCATTACGACAGCTGACAGTCAGTAATGCAATAATGTGAAATATATGAATAAAAATCAGCATCAAGGGGCATCCCAAATGTGTGCTGGACCAGAAGAGACAAGGAAGGTGATTGGGAGTCCCCGCTGGAACTCAGAAATTATTTAAAACTCTCAGTGAAAGCAGCAAGATGTGATCATGGTCTTCCTCCAAAAGGTGAGCAGGGTTAATCCTGGCTACTGTTGTGAGAACAGTGAATTGTGAGTGTTGGAAGTCCAGTAAGCCTTTTGTCACTCTGTCTCTCTGTGGAGAGTACAGTGCATCCAAGGGTGCCTTTCGGCAATCATCCTACTGCTAGAGCCAGAATCCTGTTGAGACAACATGAGATGAGGATGGCGGACTTCATTGTCCTTATGGGGTGCCTGCTATGGTTTCCGCAATTATACAAGAGAACACAGTCAGCACTTACCACATTACTGTTACTGCAATTAAGAAGCATCATCGTCATTAAAATTGTGATTGTTATCCTGTTATAGGTACTGTATATATTTCAGCAACCAGTGAAGAAGTTTCTTCAGGTGAAGAAACTGTTGAGATTAAAATAACTAATTTCGCATATAAATTCTATAAGCAGGATGATCAGGTAGAAATGTGAAAAAGAAAGCCGTATTTATTTTAGCTGCCACGTACGCTATTTATATTGCCAGTTGAGTTTAATAACATTTCAAAACAAAGTAATTGTATTACAGACCTTAGGTGATCGTTGCGAGATGAGAAATTATTGTAAATGGGGTAAAATTGCATGTGCAGAAAAATAAACGCATTTATTTTGTTAGCACAAAAATATATTGAAAAATAAACATTAAAGTGTAAATTAAATATTACATGTTAAGGGTGATATTATTATATGATATTATTTATATGATATTATGATATTATGATATTATTTCACTTTTTGCAATAAAAATTTCCAGTGATTACAGGAAATTTTCAGAGGTTCTTAATTTAAACTAGCTTAATTAATTCATCATTAAAAGGCTCCCACCCTTAAGCTGGACTTTAATGATAACACTTTTTACACAATGTCAGCTGTATTTACTAGAGCAAGCGTTGGTTTTATCAAATTGTCCCATAAATCAGGTGTCCGTATTTCGCAATTGTAAATTCAAATCAGCATAGTAAAACTGAATATTATTTACATTTTTGACGCACTTCATTGTTCAATTATACAGTTATTTGGAACAGCTACTGTACACAAAATTCGGATAATTTTGTTGACATATTTGCAATATTTGACATTTAATTGCAATAGCCTATACAATGAATTCGTGTATAAGTTTCACTGCTTAATAAAAGTGATAATGTTGGAAGACGTTTAAGCTTCGGCATTACACTTAATCCAAAACCTTACTAAGTGTGGTATACCCCCTTCCCCAAACTGTATATCGAATATATGATATTGCAAGCTTTGGAAAACGAACATTTCATATCAAGTCCACCACCTAGCTAAATGTGAATTAATTATCGTTTTAATTTCTATTTAAATGAAAAATGTTGTTAATTAAATTAAAGTCTCCGTGGCGCTGTAATAGATGATTGTGTGGGAGCTAAAATTTACTTGCAAACAAATATATGAAGCTATTTTAGTTTGACCTAATCAGGCCGTTTGATTTCCAGGCGTAACCGCAAACCTCAGGTGGAAAACCACGTTTGATGGATGGATGGATGGATGGATGGATGGACATCGTGTAAACTAAACCAAAGACAAGCACGCTTACATGATGACCATGAATGCCTCCATGGCTGACTTTGTTGAATTTTCGAGTAATTTTAAGCAGCGTAAATGTACCTTGATAGTTGGTATGGAAGCAAACATATTCCAAACAATTGCTTTAATTATACAGCTTTAAAAGTTGGCATGAATATTTTCAGCTTTCCTGAAAGGTGGTCGAGACATATAGGCTATCATCCTTACCTAAATTTACGCCGACGAAAACTTACGGGGGTGGGGAGCATTTACGTTAACGGGTTAAGAGAATCATTTAATTAAAATAGGTATGCAAACGTATATACTATTTCCTTAAATACAGAATCTTAAAACTAACCTAATTATTGATGTTGTAAAAGGGGGAATCAACTAGCGAGCAACAAGTTTGTTTCCAAAATTTCTTTGTGGGCTTAAGTACTCCTGGCGTATTGTTAAATTTAAATTGCGTATTTGTATCATTTACACATTCATGGTGTAGATTTGTTGTATCTCCAAATAATAAAACAATTAGCCTTAAGAAATTATAACCAATTTACTACGCTAGATTTATCTCTATATTTTAAAAAGGAAATTATACACAGGCAAAACTCAAAATAGCATTCATCGCGTTATAATTAAGTCGATATTCTACAATATGCACGTATCGTATTTTTGTTATATTTTCCGACGGATTGATCTGTTACATGTTAAAACTCGCCTGATTTAATACAGTACGCGTGAGAAAATGAATTCGTCGACGCCACTCCTGCTTCGTACAAATTTATTTATCCTTCTGGAATAGAGAATGATCTTAAATTCTGTAGAAACATCTGTTTAAATAGATTTCTCCACTGGTGATATATAACAACCTGTTACTGCCAGAGATATCACAAAAAACTGACAAAACAAAAAGGAACAAGTTGACAAAACGTTCACAAGCTTCATGAAAAAATTAAAATACACAGCTTATACTATAAATATAACCTCCGCTTTCGACCCGCACATTCTTTTGTGGAATTGAAACCTAAAATTATGAAAATAAAAATAAGCAACTCTACACAGATTTGGACATAGCCGGCACAAACCTTTAACATTCTACGTTTTCATTGTAAACATATACTTGTAGTGGTGTACTTTCCCTCTTGATTGAGTAGTCTTTCCGAAAGACTTTTAAATGGAAGTGGTAATAAAATAAGTCGCCATGCTTCTTCTAGAGAAGACTCGAAATAAAAACCTCTGAAATACAAATTACTCAGCTGGGCTCAGTACTGGTACGCAGTCCAGGACATGCTCCTTAAAAACGATTAAATGAGATTTCATGTGAGATGTACATGTGCTTTTCTTTTGAAAAACAAAGAAAATTCACAGAACCACTGAATTGTCTTCTAAAATCATAGATCAAAATGTTCGTTTGCGACGTACTTTAAGGTTCAGTCTTTTCAAATGTGTGTGAGGGGTAACGTCCCGTTTACTCCAGTGCCGGTGCTTTGATAGTGCTGATGAACGCTGTGTAACCGACTGGTCTGAAGAGATGAGTGATCCGATCCGTCACCCCCGGGTGGAAGGTACATGCTTATCATATCCCTCAGGTCTCCCAGGCACGCTCGTTGAGAATGAGACGTGATTGCCGGGGGTGGTGAACTTGGTTCGCTTTTACACACAGAAGCCATTGAACCCAAACCCATGGCGCTGGTTGTCTGCGGTGTATAAGCTGGAGACATGCTATACGTTGAAGCTGCGTTCATGTAGGTCTGGGCGCTGGACATCATAGGGTATTGCAGCCCTGCCATCTCGTACCGGTGCATCTGCTGAATCTGAGGACTGTTCATACTAGGGTGCTGGGTGTAGCCAAGCTGGTCCTGCATGAGGGAATAGGCACTATTGCTCCATCCATTCATGTGTGGGTAACTGTCCATCCTCTGTCCAACTGAGACAGAATTGTTAACGGGATTGGTACCTGGCGCCAGAAGTCCTCCGGGTAATGAGTACTTGTCTTTCTTAAGCAGGGTCTTGGTTTTTCTGCGGGGTCGGTATTTATAATCCGGGTGCTCCTTCATGTGCATAGCTCTAAGTCGCTTGGCCTCGTCAATGAAGGGTCGCTTCTCTGCATCGGTCAAAAGTTTCCAGTCAGCACCCAGACGTTTGCTGATCTCCGAATTGTGCATTTTTGGATTTTCCTGTGCCATCTTTCTTCGTTGTCCCCGGGACCACACCATAAAAGCGTTCATGGGCCGCTTCACCCGATCCTGTTCGTTGGCACCGTTGCCTTTGCAGTTGTTGCCCCCCGAGCCCGCATTTGCCTGCGGGAGTGGGCTTTTTATCTCAGTTTCCATCATGCTATACATTCAATTGCCTTTTCAATGTTCAGCTTCTTCGAGAAAAAAAAAATCAAATAAAAAGAAATTAATCGATAAGTAAATTCGGAAATTTAACCGCTAAGCGTTTTAACTTGTGAAGCTGTTCACTTACTTGTCACTTCTTAATGTTTGCCAAACCGTTCTTCCCCTTTCGGCTCTGGAAGAGAACTCTAAAAACTTACTCGGCAACCTGAGCTCTTAATAGTAGCCGCGGGAAGTGATTGACAGCATTACAATGAGCCACAATCGACCAATCAAGAGGAGTCAATCCTCCATCGAACCTAGTAAGAATTGTGGTTAGAGTTCTGTTTTGGAGGCAAATCGTTAAAATATGAATTTGTATGAAATTTCAGACTATTTAATATTGCAAGGATTCCTCTTGTAATGTGACTAGCTCTTAATGTATATCTAAGTTCAACTAATCTTACAGAATATGACATTGTACATAATATGCATATTTTAGTTTCTCGCTATATTAAAAATATCACTATAGTTACATGACACTAAATGGTCACCTCAAATTCATTTAGAAATTCTAACAATATATTTTTAACGTAATCCTTAAGATATGAAGAAGTACATGAAATTCTCATCCAGTAGCATTCTCATCCATTCGTTACGTTTAAACTGACTACATAGACAGAAATTCAGAATTAAAAGATTTAAATAATGAGGAGTTTTGACGTATTTTTCACTGGATAAACAAATAGAAAAGGAAATTTAAATATTTATATGACTTGTTAATATATTGTTGACATATATAACCACTGCAGTAAATCTCTTACCCTTTTAGGACGCAGGATAATCTTATGACACTATACATATCATATAATGCACCACTATAACAACCGCTACTAATTATAAGCGGAAAAAACGGTAAACATAAACCTTGGAATTCTCATAGAAAAAAACACACTGCTATTTATATTGTACCAACAATGATATATTGTTCATCAAATCTGGCGTATAAATCTATATGTTTTTCTAAATAAGCAACCCCAACACATCAAAATTTAACACTATACACAAAAACCACAATTTCAAAAAATGTAACTGACCTAAAGTTAAAAGGCATGTTGCGGATTATAGTTTTTCATTCTTCCAACTGAACCTTTACAGTGCCGCGAAGCTACAAATTTGGGTTTGTTACGTTTTAGTTTTCCCTGAGGATAAGCAGGAGTTGCGCGGAATAGTGAACATTTTACAAGAAACAGCACATCTATGCCCTCTTGCGGTCAAAATAGTCATTGCAGTAATTATGAAGGAAAAAGTCTGGCATTTAATCAATAGACTAAGTAAACATTACAGCAAAATTAACATTACTGAATTAACCAAATCTTCATAATAAATATTTTCCCTGATTTTGAATTACGTTTCTACCTTCATGTTATTACACGATATCTGTATAGTTGCAGTTTAACACATACGCGAGGTTAAATCCATTTTCATTGCTTTAGAATTTCAAATTTTACAGTAAGTCTGCCAGAAATGACTACCTAGGTTTTATTAAACTAGTGACCACTGTTCAGACGTTGTATAATTTAACGAGATGTGTTTGTGATGCCAGCAAAATATGGCGCGGCGCTCCGCAACATAAGACGGATATTCACTGCCGAAGAAATGCAGAAAGGGGGTAATAATCTGTCCCATAACTATCCATATTTAACCCAAAAAATTGTACCCCACTTGGCTTCCAGACAGCTGTAAGCTTGTCATGTTTGTTATGTGTGCCTCACTTTTATGCCGCTTTGAACAAAAGCATCGGCAAGACAAATAAATGTAAATGTAATCTAACTGAAAAAGGAAGATCACAGCACGGATGACGATTTGTTTTCATGATGATTAGACAAACGCAATAAAAATGTGTTTTTCATTTAAATGTCACACTACTGTAATCATTTATATTGACTCTATACATACCATGCATTGCACCACTATAATTACTGCTTGTCTTATCCCAGTTAATTCCATAAGGCCAGATTTGTGGAACTGATCTCCTTGTAATCTTCTTGTCGAAATCAGACCCAGCAATGGAATTAATGACAGCTGCCTACTCGTTTCTCGATAATGGGCTTTTCTTTTCACAAAGTTTATTAATTACTGATTGCATTAGGGCACCAGCAAATGATGCGACTGTTCACGTATTACTAGACATTTTGTAAGTTGTGATTAATTTCAAATGACATCTACTGACATTAATTTAAAATGACATTTACTATGATGTACTCTATTGGTCTGAATTTAAATGTCTTGAAGACAGCTGTCTTTACTAAACAAGATGCACTGTTAATTTCAAAATAAAATTATATTTATAAAAGAAGCCACTAAAGTAAATATTTAGTCGACACAAAACGTGTATGTGGCTGAATGTCAGAAGTTTTTACGACTATTACTTGAGTTACACAGGAACCCTATAGGTTTCCTTCTCAATCTTATTGCATTGTGTCCTTTTTAGGGAAAAACACGATGAATATTGTTGTGTATGTTTAAAAAGTACATGAAGTCTAAATTGTAGATCAGTTTGATTATATTTCGGGTAAAATGCAACAGTAATTGTGACAGTCTAAGGAAAACTGGTCTACGATTTCGGTGATAACCTATAAAGCGCTTAACAAGAACACACTGCAGAAAGTCAAAATGTAAGTCCTGTTTAGATAGTAGATACCACTCTTAAATTTAAATATAAACCACACCTACGTATGTATGTTACTTACTGTTTAATATTTATATTTGGTTGTTTTACATTTCTTTTCAACATATAAGGTATACACATACCTATATCGCGACACACAAATAATACCAAAAATCTCGAATACGGAATTTAAACTTGGGTTAAACCTTCGGAATTGCTTATTTTTATTCCAACCTAATGACCAAGGACAAGGCCATGCGGTAGAAGTAATTAACAGAGAATGGTTTTTCAATTACAACGACAATGGAGACAGTCTCATTAAAATTTGCATGATTTTTGGATCCGTAATGCAAATTACCATACGATTTGAATACGGTCTGCTTTTCCCATTGTCTCGCGCTGAATGGTGTCGTGCCCGTTCTATCGCAGGTAAAGGAATATTCACGGGCCATTACAAAGAAGGACACCAAAGCCACATGCGACTATATTATTATAAAACAAGACATTTTGTCAAGCTTTTAAATTAAGGTATAATTATCAAAACTAACGCCCCGAGACACATTCTCGACAAGAGACAATATATATGCCTAACTCCTTTTGCAACTTGCATTTTTTAAAAACACTTGTCTAGTCCAATTATTTATATTATTTCTCCAAGTTTTAATTTTATACGCCATAAGTTAAAAAAATAAAATGTCCCCATACTTCACGTTATCTTTCCTCGAGGAGAAACCCACATTGAACTAATTTGAAATATATTTCAGCACGAGAAAATGAAAACGATTGACAATTTCTCTCGGGCCACTGCAGGACTAGAGCTTTAATAACGGCCAAACACATTCCGCTGCTGTAAATCACATGACTGGCCGAAATTTTCTTTTGTTTTTTGCAGTTTCTTCTTCTTGAATGCTAATTGTCACAGAAACAACATGGCTGAATATTGCAAGCTCAGTAAGGCAAAATATTTTAACATGAAATAGTACAAATGCAATGTTTAACATGACCATGAAGTAAATGCAATCAAATTTGGTTCAGTCGAATAATAGAACATTTGTATGGAGACATTTATACACTTTGTCTCGTATAATCAACATGATGGCAAATTTAACAAGAATCGTTATTGCTAGGGAACGAACACATAAACACAGAAAAGTTATCGTCTTTAAATAAGGAGCAACACTGTTATAGAGCAAGCTTAATAAGTGCTTAAAATTTTTTAATTATTCCATTAAAAAAAAAATAGTTACTTGAAGATACGTGTAGGCCTACTTAAAATAAAAGGTCCAGAAACTAATATATAATTAGGTTTTAATTCGAGTGTATAAAATTTACTTCTGAGTAAGGTGTAATTTCTTTGTGTGGTGTAGCAATACCAGCACTGTGCATTGTTTACAGTTTAAATTATTAACATTTTGTCCAATTAATGAAATCTTTGTGAAATAAATAGCTCAATATTTTGTTTAATTTATTTAAACATTTTACGGATTACGATTTTTTTTTAAAACATGCCTAACTTTACTATGCTGCTTTGTTATCTTCGCAGAAAAATCGGTATCGGTGCGTCTAGTAAAGCGTTTATCTTTGCCTTCCGAAAACGGCGCTCTTTATTGTTGCATGTGTACAGGGAAGCGAAGTGCCATCGCTGTGTTGGTCTGTATCGTCTGGTTTTCACACAGGCGATTTTTTATTTTTCGACAGTGATTAGCCATCTTGAACTGAAAGTGTGTACTTTATAAAACCCAGACATATTTGGAAAATGTCAGCAATAGAAAGTTATCGGCATTTTAAAAATTGCAATTGGAAAATTTTCATTGGCATGTTTATGCGCTTAGCAGTATTTGGACTAATTGTAGACTATAACAAAAACATTTTATTATGACAAAAATTTCGGAGCTCCCTCCTCGTGCCATGCTTCTAATTTTAATGTACCTTATCTTTGGTGGTATGTATGTATGATGTGGATCCAGTATAGCGTCGTTAAAAATTTGCTCGACTCATTATCTAACCTTTGCAGTAAACGAACGGTTTTAAATAGACACGTTTGTGTAAAATAACTTGTTTGAATAGCAGAACAAGACAAACTATCCCATAAGACAATCGGTACAGTGACAATACTTTTCCTTCTAGTCCCGTAATTTAGTCCAAGCCATTATTTAACTGAGAACGAAAATACATCCTAGGAAAATTTCACATTTTCTACAAGACTGATGGTGCGTATTTTACGAGAACCATTGTTAAGTAACGTCAAATAATGGCTGTTATACTATATATGTAGCCTTCATTACTTTTAAGAGCTGCAGTTTGCGTCTTTAGTAAATATAACCAAGAGGTTAACATAGGCCAACTAAGTGTACAGTTAGGAGCGACTGGCGAAGCGTCATTAAGCATCACTTTTACTTGTACACTAGGCATATTTTAGTCATACTGCACAGAGATTTGGGCCCTATGAAGAACGCTGACACGCAGGTATAACCAAGCTAATTTGACTGACGGAAACAGGAAATGCGTGACCGCGAAATTTGCACGACACATGATCTCATTCTCTATCATATGCTTAACTACATATTTTCCCCTCCACTCATTCACTATTCAAACTCTTAACGGATTTATATGATTAAAACGGCTAAAAATCAGCCAATGGGATTACACCGTGCACCGATATCACTGTTGCCCAAATTTGTATACTCCCGGATTAATGAGTTAGAATCCTTCCTAAACTCTTTGTGTTTGGAGTTTGTATTTTCTCTTTTAAGAGTTTCCTGCTAAGGTCGAAATAGCTGCTCTTACATGGATTTGTCTCTAAATTGTTCTTACCGTGGGCTTTGTGCAATGACCTGGCACTCGGTCTAGATTGTATATATACGTTCCCCATACTGTCTGAGACTCCACGGCCCCGCAATCCTGTATACAGGAGAAAGAATAGCATGAATTTGTTCGTTTTTTAACTATATCAGTACAGGTTTTTCAGTAAAAGTTAAACTGCAAGGCAAGTGAGACTACTGGCTGTTAAAATAAAAGATACTGGAAAAACATCGTGTGGGTGCTTTTCATTTGGTTTCATCTTGCAATATCATTTCTATTTTAAATGTAAAATAATCAATAATATGGTCAAAACATTAGCTATACGATGCGTTAAATGAAGAAAAAAATATTATGGTTAATAATTTTTCTCCAGTTCTAAATCAATTTCTATTAGATTACTTGTTAAATTAAGCATAAAATTCTAAATAAAACGTATTCTCAGCCTTTGAGTCGGTTGAGATGTTACTTCACGATTTAAAATTAAGACAATAGATGTTTGTTTCTGAAACCTTAATTAAAGACCCAGATAATAGAATTTATAAAGCATATGAAATACTTCAAATCAGGGAAATTCGATAAAAGCCTGGAAAATCAAGAGCATTTTCACCCTGACTTTTATTTATTTCCGAAAAATAAATGCATAGATTGCAATATCATATGACTAGTACAAAATTATCAGGTAGATGATCCCAAACAAGGTTATTGTTGTCTATTGTTTGTCTATTGTTCCAGATAATTTTATTCTTATATGCATGTACTAAATTTCATCATACTCTCATATATTGTAGTTTAGGAAAAAAGGGGCATGCTTGTTCCGTGTTTTTACTTTTATGTTTAGTGAAAGGCACTGAAAAAATACATTTCTGGCTTTGCTTTTAGACATAACTGAGATCTTGCAAACCTTCTGCTTTAAAAATGTTTTTTGTCAGGGCTTCATTACTATAAGATAATATTATCCTAATGCATAATTAATTTAAAGTCTATGTCTTTAATGAATGAAATCTATCTAAAATTGTAATATTAGATTAATGTATTGCAAAGATTTTAAAGTTATCTGTGTTTTCCACTAATTTGAAGGTGTCAATGAAACACTGTGTGTGTGCTAATGGCAGAAACAGAGGATTTTCCATGAACAATGCTTGCACTCCTAATGACAAGAAGGAGCTGATTAAACCTTTTATAAAGAAACAAACATGCATGAATTGATTAATTAATTATGAGATCTCTGTGAGACTCAAATGAAAATGACAAATTAGTATCACCTGTCGAGTACCTGATAATGAAGATACAGGCCAAAAATTTGGTGTCAGTAAATGTCTTATTAAAATAAGCATAATTTAATTAAGAGGCAGCCAAAAACATTAATTACCTTCAGTGGGAAAAGATGAGGTGTGGCATTACTGATGATTTAATTAAGGACAGTGTACTCAGTCTGGTGAAAATTATAAGTGGAAAATCTGCTTGTTGACAGGATAATGAATTGCATGACCAGCGATGGAGATGGTCACCTTGCAGAGGGAAAGGGTGAATCTGCATTGTAACAGTTTAAAAATTACTCCAAGGACATGGTTGAAACCTGCAAGCCAGGGAATAGATTTGGGTGGAAAGGTGGTCTAGAACCAAAACAACTGCTTCAGTTCAAGGTCATAGGAAATGGTTCAGCATTGAGAGGGAGATGACTATAGCAGAGATTTAATATCATACACCTGTTTTATTGGGGGGGGGGGGCAAAAATAGGTTACTGAAGTATTGGTGGGGAGGGTATGTCACCTCATACTCCCCTGCTTCAACTTTACATGTGTAAAAGTTGGTATGAATAGTTTCTGCTCATAGGAGAATCCCACTGTTCCATCTTTATGTTCACTCATATTTCAGCACACTTCTGGCTTTGTGCTGCCGTTCTATTAAGAGTAATGGATCACAGCACTAGAGAGGCATGGTAGGAAACAGCAATGGATAGAAGAAACTGTGATAGTATCAACCTACAAACATCATCAGTGCAGCCATCATCAATTTTCCATGAAGAAGCTCTGAGCTCATCTGGTCTGGTAAACCAACAGATGAAGGTGATTTTGGAAAGGAAGTAGGACGACAAAGACAAAATAATTGAAAATAATCAAAGCACAGATGTAATTGGAGAGTTGATCAGAATTGCAGGGCCTTGCCAAGAGTATGTGAATGGTTCCGGTGAAACAAAGTATGAACAACTTAGGCGATTTGTGTTACAATCCCCCAGTCTAGGGGTGGGGTGTAACAGAATGGATGTGAAAAGGGTGAATGACAACGGTACACAAATGGGTAGTGATATAATGGTGACTTTATATATTTACAGGTGAACAGGCAGACAATAACAAATGTGATACTCGGACTCAATTTGTCCTGCCTGATGCTAGCCTGAGGAGGACAGGCTTCCCCTTTGAGTCTGGCTCCTCCCAAGGTTTCTTCCTC
>JAACJT020000040.1:5027587-5048941 GCA_009936485.2 Gymnarchus niloticus | reverse complement strand
ATGAGTATATTAGAGGGTCAGCTCAGGTTGGACGGTTTGGAGACAAAGTCAGAGAGGCGAGATTGCGTTGGTTTGGATGTGTTCAGAGGAGAGATGCTGAGTATATTGGGAGAAGGATGCTGAAGATGGAACTGCCAGGCAATAGGAAAAGAGGAAGGCCAAAGAGGAGGTTTATAGATGTAGTGAAAGAGGACATACAGGTGGTTGGTGTGACAGAGCGGGATGCGGAGAACAGGAGGAGATGGACAAGGTTGATCCACTCTGGCAACCCCTGATGGGAGCAGCCAAAAGTGAATGATAAATGATGAATTACCAGAGTGCGTTAAACAGAACATTCACTGGCTTCTTCATTGAGGGTGGAGAATCAGTCAGAAACGTGAACTGGGAATGGTGTTGAATTGAGGTTTCGGTTCACAACTTGGCTGCAGAGGTGTCACCCATTCACCTCACTGTGAAGGCTCCAGTGCTGGAGCAGGGGGAGACAGGCTAACTAATGTGGACATATCTAAAGCTGCTAACACTGAATCTATAACACTGTCACTTTTCAGAATCTCATGTCTCATCCGGATACCTCCCTGTAACTCTACAACGTTCTCTGTCAGTCTAACAAAGAACATACACTTTTAGCGCCCACTTCCTCTGATCTTCATCAGCAGGTTTCCCTTCTGTCCCAGACGTCAAGCTCTGCACCAAGGGTGCTAGAGCCTTCTCCCATACTACCCATAAACTCTGCAACTTTCTTCCCCCTCACATTTGTCAGTTGGCCTCTATAACACTATTTAAAAGTAGTTAAAACTCATCTCTTTAGGCTGCAATATTTACACTGAGTACATTTACTGAAAAGCTCATGATTTCTTGTTTTATGCCGTGTTGTTTTATCATGTTTGATTTTACAGGTGTCACTGTCTGGTTCTTTTTATTCTTTGTGAGGTGACCTTGAGTGTCTTGAAAGCCACCTTTAAATAAAATGTAACACTATTATGATGTTGATAACGATGATGATGATGATGATTATTATACTGCTCATTCATTATTCCTCAGTTCCTTAAAGTTTTCATTTTCATTTAATTTACTTTAAATAAACAATTTTTCTACCTGAAAGGCACTTTGAAAATTTTACTATATTTAGGAATAGAAATATATATATCACTACTTGTAATCTGAGATATGTGCTATGGAAACACATAACATGCAGAACTGTATAAACTTTCACTAAATTCATTTCAGGTTCCGGACATTCCAATTCAATTCCAATCCCGCTTCCCATAGGGGTAATTCAGATTCCAACTCCATCGAATTGGGATTAATTCACAAATGGCCACAACCGTGCTGCAGTGGGTGAGTTTCAACTTGCAGTCCAAAGACATACAGTACAGTTAGGCTAACAGGTTTCTCAATATTACCCATGAAGTATGAAGAAATTTGCAGGGCCAAGAGGTTGGGGAGATATGGATGCAAGTGTGAGTATAATAAGAGTTTGATAACAAAGACAAGAAAAGAACCACTGGGCTCTGCCCTGAATTCAAGGGGTAAATAAGGCAAGGGCCTCAAAGGAAAACAAGGCGAGAACTAGTGATGGGCATTCTGAAACCGAGGCTCTGAGACTCGTGTCATTTGTCCGAAGCACACTGGTATAAACTTGTGTGTTGAAGCTTGTATCAAACTGACTTTACATGTGACTGATTAGGTGGGCAGATTCAAATGTGACTGAATCATAGGTGAGCCAGCGTGAGGAATTTTAGCCTTTCAATTTTTGGACATATGCCACAAGAAAAAACAGGAGGCGAAGTCAATTTGCTATGAAGAGTATAAGTGAAATCAGGAGATGAAGAGTGTGGGAACATTTCAACCTGATATCCCCCAATATGATTCATAGTATCTAATAGTTCATAATATTTACTAAAAGCAGTTTTTACAGTGAAGTTAAAGTAGATCACTGATACCGAGGTGGGCAGCCTGTGAACCAAGGCTTAGTGGACAGAAAACATGATTACAAAGTTCTGTACTTTATTTCTACATCCTTTAGACTATATTGTTACTCATTATCTTAGCCACTTACTCCTTGTTCAGGGTTGTATTTAAATACAGTGATTGTGCCAGCCCTAAGTTTGTCGTGTTGTGAATCTGCCCTTACTCAGTGTTCATGCTGTTCATGGTTTGCTGTTGCTTCATTCCTTTTGTGTTGTCGACTTTAATAAAAAGCAACTTATTATGCAGCCTATGACTGAGAGTGATGCTTTACCCACTTCACATCGCAATGTATATTTCTTTTTGCATTTAAATGGCTGTACAGTCATTATCTGTATATCATAATGAATATATGCTGTATTTTCAGGGTTTTAGTAAACATAGTAAAACTGATTCAATGAGTTGCATCTACAGTCTGGAGTTCATAGCTGCTACAGTATCTGTCTTCAGTGCTTCAAGGCCTCAAATCTTTAATTGGCACATCCTAGAAGAATCTTCGGAAACTTCACAAGGCTTTGTTTGCTCATCCTAGTGAGAACAGGATATTGAAGTCTATGGAACTGACAGCATGCAAGAACAAGGCACGGAATTTCGTTGTACCCGTTACAATTACAATAAAGATATTCTGATTCTGGGAAGAGAACAAGACTGACAGTGACTTTAATAAACACACTAGAAGAGACACTGACTTTAACACCTGATACAAGTGGAACAGATTAGGGAAATTAGGGAAAGGGGAACTGGCAAATGAGGAAAGACAATAGGTAGGCATGAAACCCTGGTCAGTACTTAGGAGACGCGGAGCGCTGGTGCAGATGTAACAGTAACCTTAATCATATTACCTCTTTGCAGATAATGGAGCTGAAGGAAAATGCAATGCTAAAGAGAACACAAGGGAAAACATCGCCATCATTTTTTGTTCCTGGATTTTGAGTTGAGTAATCCTCATTACAGATCAGAGGTTATTTTGGACTCTGTTGTGCACCCCTGATGTCATTCAATATCATAATTACTGACTTTTATTCCATAGTGACTCACCCAGTGCTCAGTGCATCATCTAGCTGAAATAATTTAATAATGTTTTCATAAAATAATAATTACAATAATAATACTGCTATGGTGCCTCGCAGTCATGTCCATCTCCTTCAAACAAATAATAAATATAATACATTAATACATTCTAATGCATTACATCTCCACATTTGTGTAGCAGCTATTCTCATGTTCACCTTGAACCTAGACCAGTTATTTATGCACTGACAATGGTTAGATATTCTTTCACAGACACTTGTTTTGAGGGGATTAGTTCAAAGTCGAAAGCGAAGTATCAGAAAAATAACCTATATACCATTACTGATGCATATATCATAAAAAATTAACGTGTAAAAATATGAATGAAAAATATTTCGTATTTTTATTTTTTGCCCCCATTTCTATGTTAATGTCCTCAAAGGTAAAAATGCATGAAAAGTAACATTTTGAAGCGGTCAATTCTGGTAATGGGTGGCACCAGTTTATGTAAACGGGAAAAGGAGAGTCACTAAGATAGGTAGATTCTTTGGTTTTTCACTTTAGCTGTTTGGTTTTGTGCCCATAGGAGTGGTAATTATAATCTGACGCACTACCACAGCACTAAACGGTTGTCTTGGAAAATCACTAACATTTACAATTAAAGTAGGCCAGAAAACCATGTTGTGTCCCAGTGAGAGCACCAGGACAGGTTTGAGGTACTTGTTAAAAATGTCTGTCAAAAAAGAAAGATTAAAAAGCTGTTTTCAGATAGAGCGAGGGGCCAGTGGTTAAAAAAACATCTGATTGCAAATGTATGAGAGTATGTATTTGCGTGTACGTGTGTGTGTGTGCGTGTGTGTAAATATAAAAACTGCAAGTGGCATTGGAATTACCTGAGGTGAGATAATAGCAATGCATTCGATTAATTTTTGCTCTTTAAATACACCACATTTGGGTAATCTTGTCTACCAACAACATGTCGGTGTTTGAAAAGGCAGACTTCTGCTATCAGGGGATGTAGGCCCCTCTGCTGATGCAGCTAGCAAGGCGTTCCGCTGACTGTCAAAAAGCGGTGCAAGATCTAGTTGTAGAATAATTGAATTTTCATATCAGAGGGGACCAGAGTCCAGCAGACAATGGGAGTGCTGAGTCCTCTCTGTTATTCACACAGGCCCTTTGCCACTCACATGAAATCAGTATGGTAATGCTCCTGGGTCCTTTTTTCTAAGCACCCTCATTCGCTCTTGCAACGCACAACCAGACGGTTTCAAATAACGGCTGCCATTGATGAGCAGATACCTCGCATCCCCTCGAACACCAACAAACCAGCTGACGAGAGCTCTGCCCCTACCCCATTATTAAAGCTGTAATTTACTTTTCCAAATCAAACTGACAGCTTGCTGTCTTTTCTTTACTGCAGTCAGTGAATTACTTTGGTTTAATTGCTTTCATAACTTCCCTGACCCTTCAGCACCAGCCTCGCTGGGAGGAGAGTGCAGTTCTTACAATGGGTCACCTTCAGCACTCACAGCTCCATTCAGATGTGATGCTGGGAAGTTTTTGGGCTATGGGTTTCATCAGATTTCTGTCAACTTTTCCTCCTGTCATTTTACCAATTTTCCTGGCATTGGCTGTTAATGGTAGAAAAGGAACGTGCAAGATTCACTCTGAAATCACACAACTTCTGTATGTTCTGACATGAGATTGGAGGGGAGGGGAGGGGAGGGGAGGCTGAGGAGGTCATAGTGCAAAAGAAAGCGAAGATTAAGGGGAACTTCATCCCAGAATACCTGAGTTCACCCAATTTCAACTAGTACAAAATTCACCTGCAAGAATGTAAGAATGCTGTAAGAATGCTTACTAGAACTAAAGTGTGTGTGTCACATCTGCAACAGTGTTCCAGCACGCCAGATTCCCGGAGTCCTGACCGAGGTTTTGTGTCTGCCCGTCGTGTTTCCTCTCTTTTTCATTGTGTTTGCCCTTGCCTTGATTGCCCTCATATTTTCCATCTTTGTTTTGTGTTACTTAAGTCAGCGTCTCTCTTCTTGCCTTGGCTGCACATTTGCTTGTGTCACTACCAGTCTTGTTTAGTACCATTTTCTTAGTTCCTAGTTCTCACTTTCATTTGTCCCCCATTTTGCCTGTTTGTGCCCTAGCCTTTCTGCTAGTGACTATTGCTAGTGACTAATACTGCTAGTATTTACCTATTTACATTTGTGCTCAGGGCCAAACCTGGTGGATGTGTTCTCTAAATTCATTACTTGTACCTGCTTCCTCTTCTCCCATGTCTCTTAGCCCTGCAATGCTTACACTCTGCATCCAGTGGCAACTGTGACAGTCTGGGCATATTAATTCAGCTTTGACTTCCATTCTGTAGTTGCCCATCAGATTTAGAACATTATATGAAAAACTACAAACTACCTTTAAGGCCTTCTGGCAGTATATTTTAGAGATACATTTCTCCATTGTCAATGACTCAGTTCTTGTTTAAAGCGATAAGATTCCTGTGATTTTTGGAGAAAAGAACGGGGAGATTTATTGGCCGCCCTTATGGTATAAATGTATTAGCACACTAGACACAATGCAAGTACACAGCTTGCTGTCTAACTTGAATACTGTCTTTCCCACACACCCAAAACATTCTTCATACCATTATCAGTTAAAGAGGTTTTTCCATAAGTGGCATCCATCCCTTGAAATGTTCACATCCTTGTACACTTTCATGGCTGATTTGTTTAAAATGTGACTTGCTGTAATATAGTTTTGGTAATAAATTCAGTTATAGCTTATTTGCAGTCCTAGCCTGAACCCTGAATATTTTTAATAAAATGTTCCAGAAAGTTTTGCTCTGTGATGGGTTGGCGCCCCATCCAGGGTGTCCACTGCCATGTGCCCTAAGACCCCCCTGTGACCCTGAATAGGATGGGTGGATGGACGGATGTTTCAGAATGGTTGCTCCTTAGATGGAGACAAAGGCATGCACTGTGAAAGATTTATGTTTCAGGTCAAGACATGTTTGCGAGAAAATTGTGAGCCTTTTATTTTTTTTGTAGTTAGGGAACACAAGGATGTTTTGTTTCAACAGTGAGTATGCTTATCAATAGATATCTAAAGATGCTTTTGGCCTTGAGAAACCACTTGATTTTGTACATGATTTTGTTAGTATTAGTGTATAGCATACAAATGACACATGCTCAAAACTGGTTTGCTTGCTTTTATGCATCTGAAAGTCAGTCAAATATAAAGACAAACAAAGTAATATGTCTGGACATTAAAGATTAACTGTTAGGGTTAGGGTTAAGCTCGGTGTAATGCTCTCCTCACAGTAAGGATTAAAACAATTTTGGGGACCCTTGTACATCCAACTTCATCAGTAGTAGAAGTTACTAGTAGCAGACTTCTCAGATTTCCTACTATAAAGTAATTCCCAGAGTGCATCATCCTTAGTGGGATGATTCAGCATGGTACTAATCTGCCACTCTGATCAAGGAGAGCAATGGTCCAATGAAGAAAGCAAAGGTCATGAATACAATTAAGAAAAGAATAAAAGAAATAAGAAAAAGAATCCACCCAGCCATCTTACAGAGGGGCCTAAAACCTATCACAGGCAGAATAAGGACACAAAGCTAAGGTAAACCCTGGATGAGAAGCATGTCCGTCACTAGGCTCATACATGCAATCATACCCGAGAACGGGTCGTGGGGCCAGCAGTCTTAGCAGGGATTCCCAGACCTCCCTCTCCCCAGCCACCTCCTCTAGCTCCTCCACGAGGATGCCCAGGCACTCCCAGGCCAGCCTAGAGATATAGTCTCTCCATCTGGTTCTGGGTCTGCCCCGAGGTCTTCTCCCCATTGGACGTGCCCAAAACACCTCTATAGGGAGGTGTCCAGGAGTCATCCTAACCAGATGCCTGAACCACCTCATCTGGCTCCTTTCGATGCGGAGGAACAGTGGCTCTACTTTGAGATCCTTCTGAATAACCAAGCTTCTAACCCTATCTCAAAGGCTGAGCCCAGCCACCCTGCGAAGAAAACTCATTTCTGCCACTTGTATCCACGACCTTATCCTTTCGGTAACTACCCAGAGCTCATGGCCATAGGTGAGGGTTGGGGTGTAGCACGGTAAATTGCTAGCTTTGCCCGCTGGCTCAGCTCTCTTTTCACCATGACCGATCGGTACCCCGATCCATCAGCCAGTCTCCTGATCCACTCTACCCTCACTCGTGAACAAGATCCCAAGATACTTAAACCCTGCTTGAGGCAGTAACTCATCTCCTATCTGAAGGGGACAACACACCCTTTCCCGGCCGAGGACTATGACCTCAGACGTGGAGGTGCTAACCCTCATCCCAGCCATTCTACAGTATGTCACAAACTGCTCCAGCGCCTGCTGTAGGTTACTGCTCGATGAAGCCAACAGGACCATATCATCTGCAAATAACAAAGAAGTGATCCTGTGGCCACCAAACCGGACCCCCTCCACCTCTTGGCTGTTTCTAGAAATCCTGTCCATAAAAATTATGAATAGAATCGGTGACAAAGGGCAGCGGAAACAGGTCCGACCTAATGTTGTTTATGCGGACCAGGCTCTCACTCCGGTTATAAAAGGACCTAATAGCCCATAACAAGCTTGGCACCCCGTACTCCCGAAGTACCCTCCACAGGACCCCGCGAGGGACTCGGTTGTACGCCTCTTCCAAGTCCACAAAACACATGTAGACTGGTTGGGTGTAATCCCACGCACCCTCCACTATCCTCCTGAGGGTATAAAGCTGGTCCAGTGTACTTCGGCCAGGATGAAATCCGCATTGTTCCTCCTAAGTCCAAGGTTTGACTAACGCCCGGACCCTGGCATAGGCTTTCCCAAGGAGGCTGAGAAGTGTGATCCCCCTAAAGTTTGAACACACCCTCCGGTCCACTTTCTTAAAGATAGGGACCACCACCACAGTCTGCCAAAGGCACTGTTCCTGACCTCCGTGCAATGTTAAAGAGACGTGTCAGCCAGGACAGCCCAACAACATCCAGTACCTTCAGGAACTCATGGTGAATCTCATTCACTCCTGGAGCCCTGCCACTAAGGAGCTCTTTGACTACCTCTGTGGCCTCAGCCCCAGTGATGCGCAAACCCCACTCCAAGTTCCCCGGCTCTGCTTCTTCTGCAGAAGGCATGTCAGTGGGATTCAGGAGGTCCTCAAAATAGTCTTTCCACAGCCTGGCTATATCCCCAGTTGAGGTCAACAGTTCTCCATCCCTGCTATAAACAGTGTAGGCTAAGCACTGATTCCCCTTTTTGAGTCGTCTGACGGTTTGCCAAAATCTCTTCAAGGCCATATTAAAGTCACTTTCCATGGATTCCCCAAATTTCTCCCACACCCAAGTTTTTGCTTCTGCAGCTGCCCTAGCTGCACTCCGTTTGACCTGCCAGTACTTGTCAGCTGCCTCTGGAGTCCCACAAGCTAACCAAACTCAAAAAGCCTCTTTCTTCAGCCTGATGGCTCCCCTTACCTCTGGTGTCCACCAGCGGGTTCGGGGATTACCCCGAAAACAGGTGCCAACAACCTTACGGCCACAGCTCTGTTCAGCCACCTCAGCAATGGAGGATTGGAACACTGCCCATTCCTGTTCGATGTCTCCAGCCTTCCTCGGAATACAGGAGAAACTTTGCTGGAGGTGAGAGTTGAAGATCTCTCAGACAGGGGCCTCTGCCAAACACTCCCAGCACACCCTCATGGTACACTTGGGTTTCCCAGGTCTGTCAGGCATTTTCCCCTTCCATCTGATCCAACTCACCACCAGGTTGTGATCAGTTGACAGCTCCACCCTTCTCTTCACTCGAGTGTCCAGAACATATGGTCACAAATCCGACGATACAGCTACATAGTCGATCACTGAACTGCGGCCTAGGGTGCTCTGATACCAGGTGCATTTATGAACACCCTTATATTCGAACATGGTGTTCATTATGTACAAACTGTGATTAGCACAGAAATCCAGTAACAAAACGCCACTCTGGTTCAGATTGGGTGGGCTGTTCCTCCCCTCCAGGTTTCGCTGTTATTGCCCACATGAGCCTAAAAGTCCCCCAACAGATCTATGGAGTCCCCTGTACAGGCACCTTTCAGTACCCCACCTAAGGCCTCCAAGAAGGCCAGATACTCTGCACTGATGTTCGGTGCATAAGCACAGACAACAGTGAGAGTCCATCTCCCGACGCAAAGCCGAAGGGAGGCAACCCCCTCATTTACCAGGATAAACTCCAACACGCTACCGCTGAGCTTAGGGGCTACAAGCACACCCACACCTGCTCTATGCGTCACACCCAGAACAACTCCAGAGTGGAAAAGAGTCCAACCCCTCTCCAGGACATTGGTTCCAGAGCCCATTCTGTGTGTTGAGGTGAGCCCGACTATATCTAAACGGTATCTCCGCACCTCCCGTACTAGCTCAGGCTCCTTTCCTACCAGAGAGGTAATGTTCCATGTTCCTAAAGCCAGTTTCGGTAGCCAGGGATCGGTACGCCAAGTCCTCTGCCTTCGACTACCATCACAATGCACCCGAACATCATTACCCCTCCTGCAGGTGGTGGGCCCACAGGAGGACTGTTCCATGTAGCTCGCTCGGACTATGCCCAGCCGGGCCCCATGGATAAGAGCCCAACCACCAGGCACTCGCCGATGAGTTTCCCCCCAGGCCTGGCTCCACAGCGAGGCCCTAGTTTCCCTGTTCCAGGCGAGGTATCTAGTACCTTGTTTTTCTCTTTCATAAGGGTCTGGAATCGCTCTTTGTCTGGCTCCTCCCCTAGGACCAGTCTGCCTTGGGAGACCCTACCAGGGCTCTTTGCCCTGACAACATAGCTCCTAGGATCAAAAGGGCACTCAAACCCCTCCACCATGATAAGGTGATTCAAGGAGGGGAAATAGGAGAAATATTTTTAAAAAGAATCTCTCCATGCCCTGTTTTGTGCTTTATATCATACTCAAATAAACATTTTGGAGAGTTTTGGAGAGAGAGTGACACAAAGGGCAGTCACCACAGGCTTTGAGGCCTCGTAGGGTTAAAGCCAAATTTAGACCCGGTCAACCAGTCGGAGCAGAGCAGGTGAAACAGGCAGAATGTGAGCACATATTCTTCACCCTTCCAGTCAATACCTGACACGTATTAACACAGAAAAGTCATATTTTCCTTTTACTTCTTTATAATTGTGTAGTCCAGTGAAGTACTTTATCAGCAGTCTGACTGTAAAGAAAAGGCCTGTTTCCATAGGAACCATGAAAGCCTTTGGCCTTCTTTTTAGTGGAATAATGGGCTCCTCTCCTCTTTATGTCTGTCTCTTACTTCACTCTCAGTCTCTCTGATTAAATTCTAATCCATGTCCTTGAAATCTGACATTAAATTTTTGAAAGGGGGAGGGGTTGCAGAGAAACCATATGAATAAACCTTAAAGAAATTGATTATGAATTTAATTTACACTTTCATTGGCTCTCATACTGGGGAGAGTGTAATAACCGCCTGTCTTGCCATCGGCTATCACTGCTGATTGTTTTAGCTAATCAGAATCATCAGATCATTAAATGAAAACAAAAAATGTATTGTGTTTGTTTCATTGTGCTTAGCACAGGGCCAGAAATGTCTCACCTAATCCATTTATAAATTTGTCCTACCCCTGCATCCCTTCCACGATGGAACCCTCTGCCTACCATAGCACCTTCATTTGCCGTGGTGCTGTCTGGTGAGAGGACATGTCCACCTGATTAAGGAGCACCTGATGTTTTTTCCACCATTTGAATGTTTCCCCAGAGTTAGTAAGCACTTCCTACTGAACAGAGCCTGTGTAGTCTTTTTGTTTTGAATCTGTCATTTATTCCTTCGGTTCAGTGTCCCCTCAATTATTTTGTATGTCCTAATGCAGAAAAACAACGGGCCCTATTTGGCACCAGCGCAAAGTGGCTTTACTAGTTTCGTACCGTTGCATTCCATATTTTCACACCAAACGCGCGCGCTTTCAAAATAACAAATGATTTTGCGCGCGCTTCTCGCTCGTAGGAGTGGTCTTTTTAAAATTAGGTGTGGCTGGGCGCATTGTCAACGCGTTGCTATTTTAAGGCAGCGAACTGACACTGCGCTTTTGACTAACAGAAACCATGCCTAAAGTCAGCGGCGTATTGTTAAACGATATTTAAGTGGTGCGTTTTAGAAACGTGCGGGTGCACGCTGCTCATTACAGACACAGGTACACGCTTGAAGAGCACTAATGTTTTATTGTTTTTATTTCATTTCATTCATATATGTTTTATTATAGAGTACAACTTATGGAGACAAATTTCTCTCCATATTCCCATGCCTGCTTCTCCTCAACAGGCTTAGGTGGAACAGTAGTGCCCTGTAAATTATTTGCTCCCGCCTTTTCACTTCGCGCACGAGCACGTCCGTTTCCTCGGCCGAAAACCAATCTGGTTTGTCAGGTAAACGCGCCATTATAATAGCAATCCGCCATACCTTATGCGCCCCTGCCTTTTAAAGGTGTGGTGACGTGCCATTCTGATTGGTTTATTGCATGTTACGCCCAAAACACGCCTCTGAATAATTAAGAGGTTAGGACAACCTTTTTGCGCCTTGCGCTGGCTCAAATTCTGTTTTTTCCGCCGTTAAAATAGCGAGATGGATTTGGACACGCCCATAAATGTTACTTGCGCTTTGCGTTAGATCGTCAAAATATAGCTCTACATTACTGTTCAAAAGTTTAGAATAAAATAGAATAGAAGTTAAAGAACTTAATAGAAGTTTTATGTTTTGTGAAAAGTCTTTCAAACAAGGTAAAAATTCATTGAAAGCAATAATAAAGTTACAAATAACCAATATCGTTTAAAGTAAACTGTGTCTATTCATCAAAGAATCCTCCACTGGCAGCATCCCAGACCTTACGCATTCTGGTTGGCTGTTTCTCAAATATTTAGGTGAAGTTTCACCACACACTTTCTGTGGTACTTCCCAGTGGTGTGATTGGCTTGTCGAGGACTTCTCTTGGACCTTATAACCAAGCTCTTAACACAAACCTGGAGGGGATTCAGATCATGTGACTATTGATCAATTCGTCACTGACAGCTTTCCTGCTGACTGCTTCTTCCCCAGATAGTTCTTGCATAACACAAAGGTATGCTTCAGATCATTGTCTTGCTACATGAAGCAGGCACCAATCAAGTGTTTTGCTGATTCAATATTCCTCACACTCAGAGTAAGTCTCCCTTACCAGAATCAACAAAGCCCAAACATCTTGGGAGAATGACAGTTAGAATGCAACATGAAACATTCCTCAATTTCAAAAATTTTTTTCTATTTTTATAGCGCCTTTCACAACACAGTCACCCCAAGGCACTTAACAGGACTGTGTGGTAATTACAAGCTTTTGAAAGGTAGCCCAAATTAAGGGTGATGCACTGGCTCACATATACTGTTTCTGCTTTTTGTGTTTTCATGTTTTTCCCATCTTTCATTAAGTTTCATCCATGTACTTCTACTACGAAACATGTGGTTGAGTCACTTGGCATATCTGAGTTACACTTAGTGTGTGTGCCCTGCTGTGGGCTGATCCTCTGTCTTGTTCCCCCTGCTCCCAGGGATGGACTCCAGTGTCTCTGTGACCCATCTGCATTAGATAGCGAATTGATTGAATGTTTAATTAGCTGCTTTTGCATTGCTGAATTTTATTTTAGAAGTGATTCCCATGCATTAACTGAACCTTTTCTAGCAACTTTAGCAACTGAATTTTACATGATTAACCAACAAGGTTGACTAATCTACTGAAAAGATTTTCACACCACACAATATAATAGGCCACCCAGGACCACGGAATTGTGCATATCTTTCTGTTTGCTACTATTGTGTTGACCATTTGTATTTAGTCTAGCTTATGTTAATGGGAGTTATGAAGAATTTTAGTGGTTGCTCTGAGATGTTGTGGTAACAGGAATGTGATTTCTGCCTGTCTATCTATCTTCTAGTAAAGGTTCCGTAATGCTGGCAATACAGGAAAGAGCCAAAAATGCAGAAATGCTAGGTTTATTGAAATGGGGCTGAGATGAAATCATTATCCATAAACAAGAAAAAAGTTTATGAAACAGGGCAATCCACAAAGACATCCAAATCCAAAGCATAGGCAGAGGTGAAATCAAAGAACCGATCCAAAATTTCAAAAGGAAGAACGCCATAACCAAACATTCCTCAGAATGCAGAATGCAAAAAACAAGTGTTAAAAAGCCAATAAGCAGAGGCAGATGAATGTGATCTAAGGGCCCAAGGATACACTGTGGTTGTAGTACCTGACTGTTCCATTTTACCAGCAAGAGAAAATATAGTTATTATGAAACAATAGCCTGTCACTGTCAAGTCAAATTTGATGCAGCAGCCCACACGTGTACACAGGGATTACGCTTAGAAAGACACACATACAACCCCAGCCAAAGTACCAGTTTCAATGCAACAGAAAAAAAACATAATTACTGTATTTTCCAGAGAATAAACCACATCATAGTATTAACTGCAACGCTGTTTTAGGAGGAAAAAAAAAAGATTTTGTTCATACATTGCTTGCCACTGCATATAACTTCTGTGGGGAGTTAAAAATACATACAAATGAATTGTAGTTATAGATCGATCCTGATGAAATATTAGCAATATTTATGGAAACCCTGGTAACTGCAGATGATTTTGATGTAATAAAATATTTCAGAATGATAAATTTTGTTTTAATGAACTAAAAAATGTGAATTATAATTTTGGTGTGTTTTTGCCACTGACAGTACATACAATTGGCTTTGGTGTTTGACCAGGTGGAGACCGTCTAAAGCCATCCAAGCTAAATTAAACTGGTACCTATTAAAATTTCTGGACATATTCCAGTGTGGTTGTTGAACTTATTCATACTAAATTAAAGTTTGATGTTGCAGGGGCTGAAGATTGATTAAATTCACTCAGACAGACTGGCCCTTTAAGGAGAGCGAGGGATTGTGGCTTCAAGCTAGTGAGTGCAGTCTTTCAGGAGCGTTGGTTTGGTGGAAAATGAAGTTCCTGTCTCTGGGGATTTGTTCATAATTCCTGCCGTTATCTTGTCCCTCTAGTGATCCAACATCCAATCTTTATTTTAACAAGATGCTGGCTCAATTTTTACCTAGTATGCTTACATCTGTTCATCTATCTTATCGTAGCATCCTGGGTCAGAGTTATAATGCACTCTCCTCGGCTCCCAGCTCTCCAGCTGCAAGCATGTTCAGTTCGTGCTCACTTGTGGAGGCTCGGTCATTGCCAGCTGGGCTGCCAGACACTGGTGGTGTCACAAGTGGGTCCACAAACCTGAGGCTACAGGCCGGGTGACAACAGGATCCATTAATTCACTGATATGTGCTAAATCATCAGATTTGATGGTTCCCTCACTCTGGCTGGTGCTAGTTGTCGCAGTTTTGGTAGCACTGCAAGCTCTTATCTCGTAGTCTTTCTGCTGTGGTTCCTGATGTTCAGGCTGACTGAATGAAGAACCAGTAGTTCTCTTAACATTGAAATAACCAGTCAGCTTTGTTATTTTCTTTAATAAACCTCAGTTCTTTTTTGAACCGTTGTAGTTTCTGTGTTTGGGCTCCACTCCCATATTTTCATTCCAAAATTTTGGCGCTACTAACCAGAATGGCAAAGCAGTAATGTTACATATTACTAGTAATACTGAGTATGGGACTCCAGCAGCATCTGCCCAATCATAAACTCCCATTTTCACATGCTGTTTATCAGCCAATAGGAGCCAACATGTGTCTGTTGCTTTTTGAATTGAAACATATATAGGTGACTCATCTGGGACCGCAAATCAACATAGGCCTAAGCAAACGTATGCATTCATCCACAGCTGTTGATAGGAATAGCAATGTGTCAAGAAGAGAAAATGCTCTGAAATTATGATAGCTCTCAATACCTCACAATGAGCTGACTGCATCGTGAGGCTTTATTGAGGATCATTGATGAGACGCAGGTGTTAAACTCAGGGAAAGTGGAGCAGGAGTACAGGGTGTGGCACACTGACTGCGGGCATGACAGGTTCTCACAAGCTCAGAACATAACTACATTAATTTATTAAGTGGACAGTTTTTTCCAAAGCCACATACAGTTACTAAGATGCAAATATAGCAGTTAAGGAACTACCTAAGGCAAAGTTTCACAGGCTTCCTTGGTTCTTGGCATGCTTAGTGGCTCAGTCATTTTTATGGCACCACTAGGCCAAAATAAAATCCGACATCCTGTCCTGTCCACTGTGGAACCCCAGAGCTCTGCAGCAAAATCACATGGGTATTCTGGTGGACTGGCTGGGAACTGTGGACCCTTCTGTGTAAGTACAGCTAGGCTGAGCAGCCAAATAAAGACCAAGGAGACCAGTAATAAGTGCATGCTAGCACAAGAGAAAGAGTTTTACAACATCATTCATGGTAAGGTAAACCTCCCCAAAAGGATTTTCAAGTCAAAAATAATGACTGGGGTCCCAGAAGATAGATTTTAGTTGAGAAGATTCTAGTAGTATGAGGCTGGGATTAATGGTATCAGTTATATTAGTGGTTCATTTATACTATCATACTTTAACATGCCTCTGTGGAAGTAAGCCAACTGATGACTCTGCATTTTCTTAAATCTCTGCAATTTGTTTCAGATGTTAAGACGTCAACCTTTTATATAATGCCATAATTTTAAATCAGAATGCAGCAATGGCACTTTTTAATTAATGTCATATATGGAGTTTGTTCCACAAAGCCTGCACTGTAGGGGTCATCTTCATCTCATCCAATTCAAGAAAAAAATTTTGTAATACTTCAAAAGTATATTCAGGGCATATACGAGTCCCACCCACAGAATGCAAAACTTAGCGGTATTCTTGAAGTCTGCCAATATCCACATGTCCTCAATAGCAATGTCATCAACAGTAGGACTATTACTGCCATTAACAATCTTCAAAACATGTTGTGCAAAGTTGTACTTCATGTCATCCTTGCTGGCATCCTGCTAATCATTATAATTATGAAAAGGATAATTATACATAGTCAGCTTCTCTGTAAAATTTTCCTTTTTCATCATTATTTACTCCTTTTAAGTGCCTTGAGGCAACCGTGTTGTGAAAGGCACTATGAAAATAAATGGAATTGATTTGAATGTGCCACCCTCTTTTTGGAAAGTGTGCTATTTGCACGTGTTAAAGTAGGTTAAAACTTACTAGGTTTTATCTTGTTTGGCGAGCTGTTACATCTCAAATGATTAAATTTGATGGTGGCAAAAATGTTTTTATTTTTTTTTTTGATAGATATAATTATAACAATTGGTTTGGAAAAAGATTTGATGTTTCAAAATATTCACCGCATTGTTACATAGTGACATCTAGTGGCCAAATAGTGCTCCATGCACATTGTCTTGGAGAAACTTGGAAAACAGAATGCATGTGGTATTATTAAAGACATTCAACAAACACTGACTTAATAACAGACCCAACTGAATGTGCTGCTGCATCTAATTGTTTATTGCTTCATAAGCTTACCCAGCCAGCATTTCAGCATTTAGTCATTGGTGAATCAACGTCATGGACCAAGGTTGAATCACTGCCGAATTTTGTTTCGAATTCAAAAATCGAATCTTTATTAGAATTAAATAATGTTTTGACATTTTTTTCAATACTTTCCAATTAGGAAAACAGTAGGGTAGGATAAGTCTCAAACTAAAACTTTAAACATAAACCTAAGTTGTCCACCAGGCATGAATAATTGACAGGGTGGTAAAACTAATACACTCATTTATACATCAGGATGTCTCCTACCAATTTGAAATGATTAGAGTATACTTAGCGTATGACTAAGGGTCTTGAAAATGTAATTTATCGAAAAAAAAGTGGTCCTGTGGCTCTGCTTGCCCCAAGTTATTGGTAAGTTGCTCCAAGTCAATGGGTAAACACTTCCATTTTCCACAACATTTTTTTAAGGTTGCTGGAGTACAAAATTTTTAATGGATTCTTTTGAGAACATATAGGAATTTAATCATCTCATTGTGAAAAGCAACATGCAACTGCCTTGTAATGTGTGATAAACAGCAAACATGGCAATAAATAGATGTATTATTTGAGGAGGAAAAAATCAAACTAGTCAAGAATACAACAGCAGCATTTTCAATCATTTAAAATTAACATGTTTTTAACTTTTAATGTCGTTTACTTCATCGTTCTGTCGACTTGACTCTAGCTAGATGGCGGGTAGTTAACGCCATCTATTGTAGTAAGTGTGCAATGGCATTTCAATTCTAGTCCTCCAAAATTAAATAAGCACAATTTTTTAGATGCAATTACAGGGGAAAAAACACTGTCCAACATTTGAGCCACAATGGCTACACATTTTCTTAGATGCAGATATATGTACGTATAAACAATATTTCAGAGAAGGAAAAGTCAAAATATTTATTCCTTCCTTTGGCTTATTTTACAACTTAACCAGAATAGTTATTACATTTACAACAAAACGTCATTATAATGATAATAGCTTTACATGAATAGTAAGATTAACATTCCTCCCTTCAAACAGAAAAATAAAGTGTTGCTCTCTCTTTGTGGCTCCCCTGAATTCTGATATTGAGGTGCTTCTTCAACACGTCACTTCTTTGGAAAAATTATTATTCAGTTTCCTTGAAGCCAATGGAATGCTTATCATTACAAGTGCTGGCCTGAATTCTTCTTCTTCAAAAAAAAATGCCCCAACTTCACTACCCTCAAGTTTTTCGAGTGTAAAAGTGTAATAGCAGTTCTTGCTTTTACTTGTGAAGTTAACTAGTTGGCCATACATGCGTAACTCATCCCTGAACCTTTATATTGATACTGTTTTAATGTTGTTATGTATACCGAAGTGAAGGCAAAATACCCATAATTTAGTTCATTCATTTTTATTTTGGAAAATATGGCTGCAAATTATTTGCAGGAAATATACACTTTTTTTTTTGTTATCTGGCAGGCTGGTTGGACATGTGTGTGCATCTTTTTGGTCCGGCAGGCAAACAGTCATGTTGTCATGGGTTCCCCTTAAATTCCCTACCCTCCCTAGGTCTGACTGAACTTTTTGCCTTATGCCAGTGTTAACTAATAAAGGTAGGAGTGCATATGTGCACATGGATGTAGAGGAAACACATGATTATTATCAAGTGAAAGCAGCCATAATAAAAAAAACATATTAATTCTGAAACCTACTGGCAAAAATGACACTCATTGGAGGTGAAAGGTATTGAGAATCCTAGGAAACTGTATGTTAAATTTAAAAAACTATATGAGAAGTGGATACAGCCTAAAGGGAAAACTGTTGAAAAAATTGGTAAAATGACTACTTTGGAACAGTATTTGAGAATGTTAGGTACAGGTTTGGCTAAAGGCGTGTGATCCTGAGACTGCAGCGAAGCAGCGACACTAGATGATGTGTTTGTGGCAGCTTGAAAAATAAGTCAACCATAGACAGAGAATGCCTGGAGGACAGGCAGGTACACCCGTAAGGCAAACCCCTCTAAATATCAGCAAGGATTAATGTTGGGTGAGGGTAAGTTCCCTATGAAGGAAACTCCTCCAGCTAATGGGGCTTAGGTAAGCCACCTATCTGCTACCTTTGTGTCAGGAAGGTCATACAAAACCAGCTTGTCCCAAGAAGACAGTTAAGATTATCCAGATGTGCTTTGCCACCAGGTAAAAGGCACCACTAGAGCCAAGGGTCGAACAGTCCATGAGAATGGTATTGGTGGAAATCAATGGGAAGAAACTAGAAGCCCTCACTGACTCACAGTGATCAGATCCGTGTTCATCGATAGAATGTTGCCTTCTCATGCAGTGTGCACCACAGACAGGACTGCTATTCGCTGTGTATATGGGGATGAAAAATATCTCCGTACAGCAGATGTGCTTGTTAAGCTTACAGGTCAGACCTATCCTTTAAATGTAGAAGTTGCGTAAAAATCTCCAGTTTCTTGTGTAGTTTTAGGCCATAATTTGTCAGTACTTTTTGATTTGTTGCAGCCTACTCCTATGTGCAATGTAGTCACCCAAAGGCAGGCAAAGCAGTTACAGGAGGCATCCTCAACTGTTCAAGTCTTGCCATTTTATGATGCTGATTTGAGAGGCTGTACCTGGGAGGTCTTGAAAGTCATGAAGCCAGAAAATGCAAGATAAATTGAGGTATGTAGCCACCAGGAGGGCAGTGGAGGTCACTCCTAAATTGCCTTTAGGTTTTAAGTTGCCTGATAATATTGATTTAATGCGAGATGAGGACTTGAGTTTAGCTTTGAATCTGCAGAAAGCTACGGAGAGTGGGGCAAGAAGGAATTGGCGGTTGCTACAGGAGAGAGCTACTTTATTCAGCAGGGTGTGCTGTAGCATCAGCGGGGTCAGTTAAGGAGTTAGTGGTTCCGCGAGAGGTGTGGGAGACTGTGCTCATATTAGGTCATTCAATTCCCGGGCTGGCCACCTGAGGAGATGTAAAACCACTGCATGAATTGATCACCATTTCTACTGGCCTAGCTTACAAGCTGAAGCAGCCCAATTTTATAGAAGTTGTCCCCAGTCCCAGAGGACCTCAAGCAAAGGACCCTTAAAAGCTTCTCTGCAGCCTCTCCCCATTACTAGTATACTATACTATTACTATATAACGGCTGGGTATGGACATTGCAGGGCTCCTGGAGAGAAATAAGTCAGGGAATTGGTTTATATTGGTGATCACGGATTATACCACCAAGTACCCCAAAGTCTTCCCTTTGAGGTGCAACAGGCCTCCCACACGTTTCTCCCCTTTTGAGTTGTTGTATGGTAGGGAGGTGAAGGGACCCCTGACTTTACTTAAAGAAGCATGGGAGGGACATCAGGATCAGGTGAACATTTTTTATGTGATCCAGATGCGTAATAAGCTAGAGAAAAGGGCTGTGCTAGCTCAAGAACACATGGCAGAGGCCCAGAAGGCACAGATAACATGGTATGACCGGTCAGCTCGCCAAAGGACTTTTGAGCCATGCCAGAAGATGCTGGTCTCGCGCTGTGATATACTGGAAAACACAGACTCATCTAAAGTATGCAGGAACAATACCAAGACAGAAATATTGTTTCTGCATTGAGGTTATGTTTAATTTTAATTGTACTGAAGTTTCCTCACTTTGTGTTAACCAAAAAGCATAGAGTCATGTAAAGTGTTCAGCAACCACACGATTACACGGAATTATTGTTTCTGGACTGAGTTCCATTCAATTTTAATGTTAGTGAGGTTGTCTTGCTCTGTGATATACCGGAAAACACAGACTCATCTAAAGTATGCAAGAACAACACCAAGACAGAAATATTGTTACTGCATTGAGCTGTGCTTAATTTTAATATTGGTGAGGTTGTCTCACTCTGTTAACCAGAAAGCACAGAATCATGTAAGGTGTAAAAGAACAAAACGATTACATGGAAATATTGCTTCTGCACTGAATTATATTCAATTTTATTGTTGGTAAGGTTGTCTCACTCTGTGTTAACCAGAAAGCACAGAATCATCAAAACACTAATGGCCGCTTTCAAACAGTGTTACGAGCTGAATCAAGGAAGCGTAACTAAAGGGCAAAGGTTTTCATTGCCGAAATGCTTAACCATGCGAGCGCCTACGGTACAGTACCCATTTCGCCAAATCGTTTTTATTAAGGCCGCCGGGCCCATTGCCCGCGATCCTTTAGATGCCATTTGCGCGAGAGAGTTTCTATTGAAGTTGCAGGACCTTCAGCGATCATGTAATTTAAAATAAAAAGAAGAAATTAGTCACTTATATCATTTATTAATTTTTCTCTATTCACTGTAAAAAAAAAAACACCGTAAAAAACGGAAATATTCCGGCAGCTGGGGCGCCAGTAAAATACCGTAAAATAACAGAAATTAACCAACTCATAAAAATACGGTAATTTTCCGTAATTAAAATACAGTTTGCCACCGTAATTTTACATGAAATTATGTCAATTTTATGTCTTTTAATTCTTAAATAAAGATAATTCTTCCCTTAATAATAATTAAGCTATGTATAAAATATTCTAATACTGCAGTGATACAATAATATTACTTAAAATGAAAAAACCTGTACCTGTACCCTTTTACCTTGCATATTATTGCTATTATAAAACATTTGATTTACCTGAAAAAAAAGTCAAAATACTGTTGTAAAGAGGTAACAAAACGTATAAATACAACAAAGTGTACCTGATAATAGAATATAGTGTATTTAACGGATTATTCTGTTTGAAAAAAATCAGACCTATAAAACAGATTTATCTGGAAAAAGATGTCCAAACGCTGCTATAAAAAGGTAAGTATAATAATTACAATATA
>JAACJT020000040.1:5010529-5024863 GCA_009936485.2 Gymnarchus niloticus | reverse complement strand
AAGGCAGGAGAGGGGGTTTGAGGAAGAGGCTGAGCAGGAAGCATCACTCTTTTACCCATCTGTCCTGTCGCTGGTTTCATGTGTGGGGCAGCCAGTTCAAAGTCTCAATCCCCCTCTGGATGAACTGCCTTAGCCCCTTACAATCTGGTTAAACTGTGCCACATTCCATCGATATCCATCAGTCACAGACATCAAACTTGTGCATTAGCCAGAAAGAATAAAAACGCAGGAAAACTGACCCACGTGGCTTCGTTCCCTGATTTTATGTTGTAAAAAAAAAAAAAAAAAAAAAAAACAGCACTGCAGCTCCACTAGTATGTTATCAGATGATCAGGCTCAGACTGGTACCTCCAGAAGGGGGCATCTGTACCTCTGTCTCATCTCATAAAGCTGTAGTGCAGAGTGGTCTGATTTCCTTGGGAATCTTATCCCTACACACTTTCCCATGGCCACAAAGACGGAGGCCTGAACGAGGCTACAGCTGGCCGCTGGCCGCACCGATCAGCTCCTGAAAGGTGCCGTCGAAACAACGCTTCAGGTCAGAGTAGGTCACCACCAGGATGCTCTTCTCATCCCGCGAAACCAGGCTGATCTTCTCAGGGACCCCAGCGTCTAGCTGCAGCAGACACAGGGAAACAGGCGTGTGCGCAAACACACAGACACGGCAATGAACTGCTGCGGCACGGCCAAATACGATTAAGGGATGAAGTACTAAAAGCGGACCGGCATTAAAAACACAGAGACGTTAGCCGATTTCATCCAATAGGTGACTTCACCTTGTTCAGACAGGAAACTATATGACTCAGGTCAATCCAAGGAGTTCCAGCTTCAGTCACCTGGTGGAACAGGTGATCTCGAAAGAGCTTCAACAGGTAGCGGTCTCCAGTCTCTGACCAGGTGGGGTCCTTCTGAAACCTGAGTGGCACACAAACACTGGCGTGACCAAGGATTCCAGTGTCAGGGTGAAATCCCGAAGTCTATCATAATCAATGTACACATCCTAAAGATTATCATCACTGTAATTCTCTTTACCGTCACGACACACTATCTGGTCACGTGTTTGAGCTACACGCCATTCATCCTGGTCGTCCCTTTGCTGCTACAAATGCCTCTATTCTTCTGGAAAGGCTTTCAATTAGATGCTGGAATACTCAGGGTTTCTGCAGGTATCAGCAAATCTAATTTAATGCTTTTTAACGCCATTTTTAACATTCTTAATGTCATACACGACCCATGTCTGTAACCACGGATAGTACACGCAAACACACACAAAACAAATTCATAAAATACCCACGTCCCAAACTGTGAATTGTAACCATTCAATCTGAAAATGACGCAATGACGATAATCTTGGATATCTGATTAAACAGATCACAGCTGAACTCGTGCCGCTTCAGCATTTCTATTTCCGAACACGCCTGACACATTCCCTCCCTTTAATAACCATTCAGTGCATTTCTGACAGCACACACGCATGACCGTTTTCCCCGTGATTATTACCACGGTTCCCTGACGGTTTACCACCCAGCAGAGATGTGCTACGGTACTTCACTCGCTCTACATCAGCCAGACCGACGGAGATCAGCCCAGTTGCACTGCAGACACAAAGAACCACGTACTTACTCTGGTCTCTCCGTGATGGTGCCCAATTTGGCCAGCAAACGGAAAAGACGACCGTTTTGCACCTCCTACGACACAAAGAAACGACGGATATGAAGCGACGCCCGCGAATGATGCTGGCACAAAGGATTTCACTGACAATCGGCTGTCTGCGTGTGTGTACACCTTAGCCAGGTCCTCCTCGATGACATCACTCCTCATCTGCGAGGCGTCCAGCTGGGTGTAGAACCGTGCACCAATCATAGGCATGATGTCATTTACACTGCGCAGCCGAGGCTGGTCCGTCAGCAGGTACCTGAAGAGCAGAGCGGTCAGAGCAAGAGAGATGATTGGGGGGGGGGGACCAAGGTTAAGGCAATACAGATCAGCTAGAGACAGAGTGTACACGTACAGGAGACGGAGGCTAGCGTAAGAGAGCTGGACTGAATACTTAGATAATACAGTCATTAGCATGGGTGTACAAAAGAGGGTTGTTGTGTTAGAGGATGGATCTGAAAAACACAGACTTACAGGATGAGATTTTTGAGGTCAGATGAGTAGTTGATGGAGACCATCTCCATGGCTTTCTGAAGATTCTCTCTCTGAATACCAGCTAGAGAGTTACAGGCCAAGGCAAGTACCACTTTGCCTAATAGGATGAGGTCTGCTTGCTGAAAGGGAAGAGAAAGGGTCTAGCAGGCGGAAAATATTTCACCCATCTCTCTCTCACATTTTATAGACATACCTGGTACTGTGGCATCATGGCAAGTGGATTCGTCTGGTTGCCGTCAAACGTCAAGACATCAAATACCCCAACACAATTCAGACGCAACCTACAAACAAGCAGAAATGGGATTAGCAGAAAGACATTAAGCCTGCCTTGCTCAATCTGATCACTTTGGCAGATGTTAAAGTCTTGCTGACTTTAACAAACCTTGAAAATGCTGACTGCACATAGCTAATCTCTGTGTGTGTGTGTACCGGGTTTTTCCAGTGATGAGGATCTTGCTGGGGTCCATGACTCTGCAGGCCAGGCCGGCTGTGTGGATAGTGCGCAGGGCAGAGCTCAACTGCACGATATACGCCCAGATCAGAGATTCAGGGAGCAGCCCGGCATGTTGCCTGGGAGGTGGAGCCTCATGCTGGCCTGCTGAGGACACAGACTCAACCATACAACGTTGTCTCCCACAGATCGGCAGGTTTCAAACAACCATAAAGAACAAAATGTCCGCGTCTTATGGAAACAGACACACTGTTGGCCTGTGTATTTCTACTACAGAACAAAGCATACCCCATTTCCTTTTGGTGAAATAAGTGTCGGCAGCCGAGTCATTAAAGTGTCTACTGAACATGGTCTCGGCTCCAGCATGGAAATCATAGGCAAACACCAAGGCTGCGAAAAACAGCAAGAGGAAGGCAGATAGAGAGACAAAGAGAGAGAGGGGCAGCAACACAGAATTAGAAGGATCCAAGACAGCAGCATTACAAATAAGCTTCTAAAGAGTCTTTGGTTTTCATCAATTCACAAACACAACCTACACACTCACAGTGGTCTCCAAAGGCCTTGGTGGTGAAAACCTCTCTGAGTGTGACAAAGTTTGAGTGCTGGATCTTCTTCCACATGTCCACAAGCATCATACATTTGGTGTTCACCAGCCTGAATCCTGAACACACGAGACACAATGAGCTCAACGCACACGGAACCCTAAGATGACAGACAAGACAATGAGACTAAAACGGAATTGGGGGAATGTATTTGAAAGAGATCAGTAACTGTACAGTAGTTAAAAAAAAAAAAAAAAAAAAAAAATGTGCATACACATAGAATTGAGTGCAGCTCTCACCATGTATCCTCCTAAGGCAGTAGGGCAAGTCATCTTTGCTATTTACAGCTTTGTAACAGGAAGTGATATAACTGAAGTTGCTAGTTTTGTGGAGACGATTGGGTGGGGGTATCGGCTCCAGGGGGAAAAGACTGTGATAGCTGTCCACTTCTGAGGGTACACCTGTGAAACAGAAACTTACTTCAGTCTACGCAGATGCATCCTCTCAGTGTAAAGACAGACAGTCAGGGTCAATACTAAGACTCAACGCACACTCAAAACACTCCCAACTACGGCAGTCACTGTTTAGCCGCACACGCTTTTGTCCGAGCGTAAGACACAGAGAACTTAGATTAAGAAAGTACCTGGATTCTCTGATTGGTCGATCTGTGCCATCGTTATTAGATGTCTGTTTATCAGTTCCTTGAAAATTAAACGGCAGCAAAGCAGTCAGTCATGCACATGAATCAGCTTTCAGAAAAACCAAGAGGACTACGGGAAGACACAAATCTGATATTCTTGAATATTTCAAAGCAATTCTAAGATCAGCAGCAAGCAAGAGTAAACAGGGAAAGAAAGAGCAATGAGAAAAATTAAGAGTCTTGAAATGGTCTTAAAACGTTGAGATTAACGCACCTGACGAAGTTCATCAGTCATGAAGAAGGATGGGGCGTTGGCCTTGGGCTGCATGTAGGCCACATGGGGAGCAGTGGGGGGGTAGATGTGGAACGTGGGAAACACCTGCGGGGGTTAGGGTTAGATCACAAGCGTCCCTAGTCAAGGAGAGACAGATTCATAGCAAAATGAAATTAAGGCTACAAAAAAGGCAAAATCGAAACAGCCGAGGCGGCAGGTCTCAGATACAACTGAACCAACCAGGGCATAACGCATAACTAAGATTACAGTCTTACTGCTCGACAGTGAAACCAAACCGCATCACAGAAAGAACACAAAGCTACACGACCCTGAAACAGAGAGACGCGCTCTGGGGCAAACGCAGAAGTACAGCTTAGCAAGCATCCTGGAAAACAACACAGCAAACCTACAAACACACTACGAAGCAGACGTAGGGTCACTGGCCGTTTCATTCCACTGCGCTCCTGCAGTACAACTGAGGAAGGATTATGATTATTACAATATCGGGATAACAACTAACCCCCAATATGAATGCGCTTACACCGAAACAATGCCGTCATGAAAGAATCGTCAAGAGTACAGTCCGGCGAGTCCACTTAGACTGAACAACTGTTCACGAGATCCACCGCAAAACCAGCATCGACGAACAGAATTACTGCTACGACGGCGGCACAGGTGGCACCATTTCCACTCCAAAGAAGGGGGGAAAAGATAAGCGAGTGTATACCACACGTACCATCCCAGCTACCGGCACAGGAGTATTATCATCGGTGTAGAAGTAGGTGGTTCCACCCACTGTCTCTTTCTGTATGACATGCGCCGCACCGCCTGCTTCACCCATCTGGGTGTAACTAGCAGGTACGGGGTTTGTACTGGGGGTATGACTTCGCCTCAGCGGGGCAGGGGAGGTATGGGGTGTAATTTTGGGTGAGTGGAGAGGTGAAGATCCAGCAGAGAGGGACAGGCCAGCTGGTGAAAGGAAGATAAGGTCGTTATTGAGACGAGTCTCCGCCGCTCACGTCTTAGCCACGTCATTCTACACTTTAGACGACAGCGATGAGGTCAGTCACCAACGCTCACCTGAGCCGATTCCTGTCGCAGACGTGCTGCTGAGGCTTGGCGAGAAGAACGCAGCGGAGAAGGCGGCAACACCGGATTGCGATGCTGAAGATACGCAAAGGCCGGCGGCAGCCTTAGGGACAAACTCACTGGCTGCTGGGTTTGGACCCTGGCAAAAGCGTCCTGATGTCATCTTCTCCTCTACTTTTCAAATACACCAGTACTCTCTGATCGTCTTCCAACACATCCTCACGCCAAGTTCACATCTTCAAAAATCTGTTTGTATTATTTTTGTAAACTTTAGAACACAGAAAAGCAGGTTTCTCCCTGTAATGGAAAATTACTAGAACGTGAGACTTCAGTAATTAATAGAAATAGTGTTGGGGAAAAACGTGACCTTGTGTGTAACTTGTCTCTATCAAGCATACCCAGGTGGTGCAGGCAGAAAACAAGGGGGTGTGCGTGGCCACCTGAAAACGAGTGAAACCAGCTTTGTTCAGCCTGGGGAACAACAAGATAAGGAACCAAAGTGGCGGCAAACGAGGGTGTGCTTGTTAGAGAAAGTGATATAGGCTTGCCTTAGAAACAGTTAGTCAGACTTGAGGGTGTCGAGGGGGGACCCCTCTTGTCTCGGCTTATTCTGTGCACTGAATAACCTAGGTACTAAAGGTATTTGCTGTCTCTAGACTCCGAGTCGACTGTTTTTCCACCACACTCCCTACAAAACGTGACTTCACCAGGTCACCTGCTGTGAAAAGTCACAGCCATTAAAAAAACTGAACGCTGTCTACGAGATGCGAGCAGCTCATGACTCTCCTTCTAAATCAAGACAAGACAAAAAAGCTTGGCCGTGAATCCCTCTGATATGCTCGATGATTTCCCTGTTATCGCCAGTTCATATTTCACAAGCTAGCGCGTGCGGTTTCAGCCGTGCAGACAAAATACCGTAAATGTGATGTTATTGCACACGAACACAGAGGGCAGGCCAAAATTTTGGTTCGCGCAGCCGAGGGTACACCATCACACGTGTACTACACTAAGTAGGCCTACCATTCCCATGCAGCTTTGATCATGTACTGTATAACGCAGCTTTGGAGAACCAGACAGAGCAGCATGAACACAGCTGCATCCGGACTGCTCAACATGCAAAGTAGTACAGTACATCTTGCCCCGCGCCCATCTTTCTTGGGGTGCTCCTCTCAGACGTCCAGATACAAGGGAGCCCCCTGCCTGCCCACTGGCACCCGTTTCTCCCTCCCAGCCACCTGTGCCATCTGGCCTGCGCGCCATCTGCCTAAGCCACCGAACGTGCCCATCACCCTACCTACGTGGACCCCTCCCTACCCACCACCCTGTCTGAACTTACGGCGTACTACAGAATATTTTATGAGCTAGTCCTGAAGGATGGGCTTCCCCCCCCCCCCCGAGTCTGGTTCCTCCCAAGGGTTCTTCCTCACACTGAGGGAGTTTTTCCTTTGCCACTTTCACCCCAGGCTTACTCTCTGGGGATGTTATTAAAAGGGCTAAACAAATACAACTGAACCGATTCTAACGGTCAGTCAGAAAGACCACGACTATTTGAGCAAAGTTAAAGCTGTAGATGCTGCAGGAACGTCCACATCCACAAGAAATTTTAAGCAAAATATTCTTATAGGCGATGAATGGAAACAAAAGGATTATTAGCACTGTTCAATGGATTTAGCTGGTGACTTAAAGCCATTAACTAGTCCCGTCTGTGAGGTCTGTGATTGCATTTCAGCTGCATTAACTCACCTTTCTCTTCTGGCACAAGCTTAATACAGAGAAGTCACTGAAGAGAGCTGATGCAGTGGAATTTCCAAGATCTAAATGGAAAAAAAATGATTCCGGCTCACTATGTCGAAACTCCATTCTGTATTTGTGCATGCGTTTCTGACGTCAGCACAAATCTTATTCTATACGTCTTGCTACTTTTTGACAAAACGCAAGTGTTACCGATAGACTAATGAGCACCCAGCTCCCTATGGAGTCTCGTGTGAAAAACGCAGCTCGGTCTATACACCATTATGCATACGTGCGTAGACCCCTTACCGTGTGAGCTGTAGTTCTTGTCGCTAAGCAGACCGGGGGTGTTGCTGCTATTGGCCACTCTCTAGACAGCAAGAATGACACACTTACAATATTAGCAAGCTGAACATACAGTATATTAACAAAAAAAATACGCAACAGTTACAAACTACTAACAGGGTAAGCCAGGGAGAAGCCATACCCCACAGTACCACCGACCCAAACCGAAGAAACTCTACTACAGAAACACGACAAACACGAAACTACCACAATTAAAGTGCTACGACAAATGAAACGGCCCAAACACACTGGCCATAGTGACGGCCTCCCCCAACCGATAAACCAGCCGTCTCGTCTTTATGCAATACAAAGCTAAACTAAAACTCAAGGAATCAAAAGACAAGTTTTAAAGATGGAGAGAAAGGCATGCGCCTCTCTTTTGAGACTCTGGTTATGGGTGCAGCTGGGTCCCTCTTCCATTTTAGGGTACCTGCATCATGGAGAATTTGGCCTCAGCGGGGCCACCAAACCCATTGACCCCAATGAAGCTGCTGCTGAAGTAGGAGTTCGTCAGACTGGATTCGCTCAGGGCAGCACCTTCCATCCCGGAGACTGCAGCACAAACAAAAAAGAAACCAAGAGATGAACCCTAACCCTGACCCTGACCCTAACCCTGACCCTCGCTTCAACGCCACAGGTCACCCGTTTCAGTTCCCGGAGGAGGTTCAAATCCGAGCCCGGGGGACTCAGTGCAAACCTTTCAAGCATCTTATTCAGGAAACCCTTCCATCCTGAATGGTGACGGGCCACAGTGAAGGCGGCACACCGTGCAAATTGTCACTCACAACCTGAAAGCAGCACCAAAGCCGCCAAAGCCGCCAAGCATCTCCGCCTCCAGCGGCGGTTTCCGTGCCCCGCTTTGCTCTGTCCATGGTACTGATCCAGTCTGGAGAATCGGAACATTTTAAAGCCGCAGCAACGTCGCATTAGCCTTCGTTTACTGTACTTTCTAGGGCCTGTGCGATGATATTATTATTATTATTATTATTATTATTATTACGCTTTACAACGAAGCGACTGCCAGCCACAGCGCTTAAAATGGGCGTTTTCAAATGCTGCTAAAATTATTCGTTTGTAATAATAATAATAATAATAATAATAATAACTAAACATATTCATGCCAAACAATCCGCAATAAAAAAAATATATATTCCGGACGCTTTTCGTTTCACGCTCCATAAAACATGTCAAGTTTACTCTAATAGCGACGAGCAATCGACTAAAATCAGACTTAATACTATTAATAATAATATTAATAAAGGCCGACGACACGCACTTAGACTGAAGAAAACACCACAGAAACACGTAATAATAAGAGAAAAGACCACAAATTAACGTAACAATAAAGTGGAGTCGCGGTCACCAGGCCGCACTGAAGCCTCGGATTCGAGTTCCACGTCAGCCGCAGTCGGAGGCAGGAAGAGCCGCTACGCGACTGGCGGGCGACGGGCTGCCCGGTGGGCCTCTGGGGAGAAGCGGGCTTACTGGCGAAGAGCTGGCCGTCCAGAAGCGGCTCTGCGGCTCCCGTCGACTCGCTCTTCTTCGTCATACTCGTTCCCCCGACCGAAAAGCCGCCGAGGGCCGGCTCTTCGTGGACGAACTGACAGTCGTCTCCATAAAAACACGTCCTGTCTTTGGCGTAGTAGCGGCAGAACTTCACCCTGGCGCCGGCAACACCGAGCCCGCCGAGCCCAGCAGCCGGAGCGGGGAGCCCGCTGTTCATGGCCGCCGCCGCCGCCGCCGCCGGACTCTCAGGCAACCAGCCGGCCGGCGCAGGGTCTCCCTCGGCAAAGCGCATCTCCATGCGGGGTCCCAGAGATACGAGCCGGGCCCGCCTGCTGGATCCTGCGCTTCCCTGCCACTCCCACACGAAGCCCGCTCGCCCACAGGGGGAGAGGAGTCGACACGGACCGCGGCAGCCTGAACGCATCATTTAGGCGTGTAAAAGAGCGAAATTTATAAGCACGTCCAATTTCTGTAAACGAGCGGCGGTAAAATCGATCAGTGACTTTACATCCCGACCGATCTCTTCGACTTACACATCTTTAAAGATTGATTATGATGTCCACTTATTGGGTTTTTTTTTTTTTATTTATTTCGCTCTTATATAAAAGGGCTTAGAATTCAGCCAATTTCTATAGACGATGTTTTACTAGGGGGTTCAGATCCCATGACCTTTGCATTGCGACTCCGTAGTCGGGGGTTCAGATCCCACCTCTGCTCCGTGTGCATGGATTTTTTTTTTTTTTTTACTTTATTATACACCAAATAAAACAAATACGATAAAACGACTGGAATCCGTCAAAACAGAATTTCGTCTTCAAACATATTAAAAACAATACAGACTCCAGTTAACTCATGAAGTTTGCATGTTCACTCCACACTCCCCCGCTTTCCTCCAGGACTCTGCCCTAACCCTGACCCAAAGACATGCCAGCTAGGCTAATTGGCATGTGAAAATTGCCCGTGGTGCGTGAGCGCACCTGTGACTGTCCCCTGTGATGGGTTGGGTGTCCCCCGCTTTGTATCCTAAGATGCATGCGATAACTTCCAGCCCCCCAACCCCAAGAAGCAATCTGCAAAATGGCTGGAAGGATGTTTTGCTGGAAATATCAGGTTAAGAACTATGCTCAAGTTTCCAAATCAAGGAGGAGAACAGAAATGGCAACCATTATATTGTGTACTGAGTTTACACAATAAGTTATACCTTTCAATTGTCTCAATTGCTTTCATTTTTCAACATTTGGAATAAACACACTAGATGAAATCAGTTCTACAAGACGTTTCAGTCATTTTTTGGGCGTGTGTAGTTTTACTAGGGCAGCAAAGTAAAGAGATTATTACCGAGAAAAGTATACATGTCTTTAGGGTATCCATACATAACCAGCAGAGGATGACAATGAGCCTGGAGGTCATCCCAGGAAGAGAAGAACACGAGGCAGGGAACATTTAAGATGGGACGTCAGTCCATCATAGTGTAGCAATCTTCTCTCAATAGAAGAAAGGGTGACTGGGGTCTACAGTCTAATATAACATGGAGGGGAGAACATGTACACCCTCAGTCACAGTTCCGGCTCTGACTGAAAGGACAGAGCTGAAATCATCTGTAATGCACCGAAAGTGGGAAAAAATAAATTAATTAAATTAAAGGTACACAGCACTGAAATTTTATCGATACGTTAAAAAACAAAATAACGTTGAATTTTTACATTTCAACAAAAACTGCTCAAATAGACTGGATTAAATAATATACAACAATATCGTAAATTGAATAACATATTAAGAAACGAGGCTTAAACTTTATTGGAATCCCGAACTTAAAACATTACAATCTGAGACATACACAATATAGACAATTTACAAAGACCATTTCAGGAGTGTGTAAGAATTCCAGGTACCTGAAGAGAACCTTGCGTGTGCAAACTCGGGGCGACATACAAAACCCAAACAAACAGAGATACGTGGAATGCTGCACTAGAAAAACAGGGTAGATATCTCACCCATCCACCCATCGTTCTGAATGCTGAATGCTCACAGAGAGTCCTGGAGCTTCGCACACGTCATAAAGCTGGGGTTCACTCTGGATGGGATGCTAGTGAAGTAGCATGCATGCCTGAAACATGGCAGTCCGTCTATAGATAAAGTGTATCTGTTGTGAAAGGTTCATTTACGTTTTTTTTTTTTGCCTACATTGGGAACCAGTGTATTAAGAATCACATTAGCTTAGTATAATCTCTTGTGTGTATTTATTGCAATAGTTATGTTCAATACAAAAGTCTTCGTTTTGTTTTACATTTACGACCCTCGTTTTCCATTAAACTTTTCAGAAGGCGAATGCCATTGCTTACGGTCAAAGTATTTATTTCATTTGATCAATTTAACAATTGTAAATGGTATTATTTACATCCATAAGAAATTTTGTAAAATATATTTTAAATTTGACTGGTCACAGTTCGAATTACAGTTCAGATTAGGGCTGGGTTTAACTTAACCTGAAATTTACAAAGTAGTTTATCCTTGTAAGGATCTACTGACCCTTCAAAGACACTAAGAAGAGTATCTATCAAACCTTGTTTGGGTCATTCATCAATCTACTTTTAGCTTAGTCTACTAAACTAATTAGCATAGCACTGATTGACATTAAAGATTGTATTGGTCTTAAATCATTCACTTGTTCAAGACTGGTATGAAAATAATTGTATTGCATCTACTTGGTCAGCAATCTTTCTTTTACGGCATTACATCGTGCCTTCTGAAATGATATGTGTTACAGTAGAGTATTTAGGCTATACTCTTCGACTTTGTATATGTTGAACAGCAGGTGGCGCACAAACTTCAGCATTAGGTGCTTTGCATTACTACAAAGAATTGTACAATCGTTCTTCGACTCATTTTCAAGTGGTACAATGAAGTTTTGAATTTAATATTAACATCCAATGTCGGGCACATACGCCTCTGAATGTAATGATTTAAGGGAATAAACAGTTTCTGCACCCACTCTGTCTATCTATCTATCTATCTATCTATATGTGTATTCATTATCTCATTGTTAGGACACACTGTCCCCTGGAGGAATGAAAACTTATTTTTTAACTCGTGGGGATATTTGTCATGTCCCCACAAGGGAAAACCCAGTTTAATTAAAAAAAAAAAAAAAAAAAAATCCGCGAATGCAATCAAAAAACCTAAATAGCTAAAAAGTCTTGTATTTTGCTGGGTTACTTATGCTTAAGGTTAGGGCTGGGTAAGGGTTGCTTTTTCATAGGATTAAGGTTGTGTGTGTGTGTGTGTGTGTGTGTGTGTGTGTGTGTGTGTGTGTGTGCGTTTCAGTAATCTCTGACTGATATGGGCAGGCCATTGCTTGTGGTGTTAAATGCTATGATCATTCTAGAGGCCCACTGCTAAATAAAGTAAATACTGAACAATATATTGCACGCAATATTTTGGGGCCCAGAACAATATTCTCTGAGGGAACCCAGAATTTCCAACTATACGGGCGATGCTTTGGTGCTCATTGCGGTACTTTTGTGGATTTTGAACACAAGGGGCGCTATAAAATCTTTAGATATGCGCTTCAGGTTCCCATGCCGCGAACACGTAGCTTATACTGACTGTACACTATTATCGAAACATATTCTACTAAATATGTAGGCACACGTTCTTTATGTACGTATAATGTAATCGCATATTAAACAGATTCTGGAACAGATTAACAACTGCAGTGAATTTACGGTATGTAGACTTGCGATGGCTTATCAGCATAAATATGCAGGAGATCCCTTAGTAATATTAATATAGTAAGCGTGTGTAGACTTTACGACACCTCGAGTGTTAATTGTGATTTATGACTCGGAGGTTTTTAACAGCATTTCTGGCACTCACCATAAATATCTATTTGACAATGACGTGCTAACCACGGACCCGCTCCGTCCCTCATCTCATTTCCAGATCACTTTCTTGTTATGACATCTCCGTAAAAGACTGCCAGAAAGGGTCCCTCACCTCTCCGCTAAATTCAAAATAATGAATGCACCCCCCTACCCAACCCCCTTCTCCATGGTGAAAGGAGGCCAACAATTTAGCAATTTCTGCAGCTTGTGTCATGCTTCATGACTAATTCCCATATTTAAATGTGAACGGGCAAAGCTGGCCTATTTGACGGCAGCCAAGCGCGCTTTATCAGGTCAGAAAGACTTCAATAGCGGCAAGGGTAGGAGGTGGTTGGAATTGTTTAACTGTGTAAAATTCAATAATAAAAAAAGAAATTTAAAGACTGCTCAAGTTTGGCGTAAAGTGAGAAATACATGCAGACGGAAACGCGAGCCTAACTTTTCTTTATGGTCTGTGGTCTTTATATCACTTACAAAGGTTAAGACTTGAAAGCACAGTTTCGAGTCAGCGCAGTTCATTATTTATCGACCCTTGACATCGCAGGTGCAGATTGAAATAAAACGATTGTTTTGGGGGTTTTTTTTTTCTTTCATTGTTTCATTGTTTAATTACATTATTTACTAATAAAGAAGTTACTGACAATTTCAGAAATGTTGCAGTTTCTTCTGAAATCTTTTTCATTTTTATGCAAATCAGTAAAAATGTGTAGGAAACCCGTAAATAAAGAGCTCGATATTTATGGAAAGATGTAATGTTCACATACTAAAACGTGTACGCAATATACTAGGACTATACGTTTTAATTAATAAAAGAGAATTGATACACATGACATTTACGCCTACCTCAGTCAAATTCAGCTGGAAGGAACTGACGAGATGTGACGCTTTGACGGCCGAGGAGGAGTGTGCTTACAAGGTCATGATCGATGACAACGCTGTCGGGACGAATTTCCTGACTGGATGGCTCGCCACAATCGGGGCTGTAGCCGCTTGCCCCCGGTTAAGTTCGCTTTCTACCGCCACCATTTCCCCATGCGAAATGCATGGCTTTTCTTATTCCATTTGTTTTCTGCTTCGGTCAAACTGTATTTAGGTGTCATTACCACGACAGTGAGTTGCTAAACTGTTTAAAAGTCACTGGCAACGACCAACGACATTTAAAAAGTGTTGCTAAGATCATTTTTTAAATTAAATTGTCATCAGTGACAAAAACCATGCCGAACGCTATATTTACTACATTTGCTACATTTTAACGAAACGACCTACAAACGAATGTTCATTTTATGTGAGGAAAGAATGTTTTTCGTTTTGTTCATCCATTTTTTTTTTTTTTAACAGACAAATCGAAATTGCGTGCAACAAGTTGTTTGTCTTCAAAAGGACTAACGACACGGGGAGAGAACAATTTCTCAACGTTCTGTGTCCCTGTTTGCATTACACAAATATTATATTATGTTGCATTATAATATATTATATTATACGAGATAGTAATTCGGTTTGTCGAAACTTAGAAACTGAGGCAGCGTGGCACCATCTCACTATATTTTAATGAATTTTGGAGGATTAGCATCCATATAACATTGTAAAAAGCACAGTTCATACCATTTCGTAAAGTGAAGAATTTAAACTCTGTATTTAGTTGTTTTCTTTGCGAAATACGTAGTTAAAAACTCGTCTTAAGTGTGCTGAGAGGCCGCCAGCCACGCGAGTCCTGAGGAGTC
>JAACJT020000040.1:5003029-5008029 GCA_009936485.2 Gymnarchus niloticus | reverse complement strand
TTAACCGTGAGTGGTCCGGTTTGATATTTACAGCATGCCAACAGTATCATGCACACGCTGGAAGTGAAGTCTACACACCACAATAAGAGCGTTTTTTGCCAGGTGTAGCTGGCTTTATTGTCAGTCCAGGGGCGGCGAGACTGCGCTTAGTTACTCGATCTACCATGAAACTGTATGATTAGATGATGGTATGCAGCCACGGCAAAAGTTATTGTATGTACATAGGAAACAGACCCGAAACACATACCGCACTAGGAATATGGGACCAGGCCATTTGGCTTAAGTGTAATTAAACGGGAGATTATTTAAATCACATACAAGATTATGTATTTGTTCGACATCCACCTAAATATGAAATATGATCTTGATATTGTAATGAAGCTTGAGAGTCCAGCAGCGCGGCTGTAAGGAGCCGTCAATCCCGTCCTGTGTGCGCACGTCGGCCGCTGAGTATCTGAGCTTAGAAGACAGAGTCATTTTAAACATCGCTGCGACATTTCTAAGAAATATGCTTTATTTGTTGCTGATTTAAATAAATAAATATCTTCAGTTACACTCGACGAAACAGCAGGAGAGCGTCTTCCTTCGAGGGGTGTGTGAAGCGTCTGCTTTACCACGAACACATTCCGTCGTTGAGTCCCGGCACCATCCAGGTGAAGCCATAAAGCTAAAACAATAGTCGCCATTCATACAAAATACTTGACTGTAATTTTTAAAAAATAGTTAACACTAACAACTCTACTGCATTTTCGTTTGCTTTAATTAGCATTTTGATGTATAGCGTACAGATATCAAACCGCCTTCAACGATTATAGAGTGCATTGGATAGACAACCCGGCACTGAAATGGGTCGTTTTCGAAAAAGAAAAACAAAAAAAACTACAAGCAGACAACATCTAATTCGATAATAATAGAGCGATATAGGGATTTAAAACTTCCCTTCTTATATGTCGTTTTATACACATTTTACAGAAGTCTGTACAGTCGAGTTTTTGGCTGCGTTTACAAGCCCGCGGCTGGAGCGCGGACCGAGTCTCTGTGAGCCGCGTCTTTCACGGGGTGACGGTGAGCTCCGCGTCCTCTTTCACCGACGATGAAGGGGACATGGGCAAGTCGTCTTCCTCCTCTGAGCACCGCGCGGATGACAAGGAAGAGCACTTACAACTGTGGGGTCCCGTACGGTGCGAGCTGTTTTTCCCTTCTTTCTTGTGCTTTACTCTGCGGTTCTGGAACCAGATTTTGACCTGCTTCTCGGACAGGTTGAGATACGTGGCAATCTCGATACGCCTCAGTCTGGACAGATACATGTTGGAGGTGAACTCCCTCTCCAACTCCAGAAGCTGCGTGCTGGTGAAGGCTGTGCGCATGCGTTTACTGCTTTGGAGTTGGTTAGCGTTGCTCTCTGCAAAAAGAAAATGAACAACACGCAAACGATTAAAAGGTGACGACACACCTAATGGCATGAAGTTTCTGCGCAGAACTAGCGTCAATATAACGGTGCCACTTGTAGAAATCTTAGAAAGCGAAAAGTTATACTCACCGATAGAGATGCAATGGAACTGGCGCGGATCCGGCACAGAGTAGGCGGTTTGGTATATCCCCGGGCCGTGATTGAGGTTGACGCCGCTAGACGAGGTGTGTTGCCTGCTCAGCGCGGAATGACAATACTGCGAGCCGAAGCTGGGGAACGAAGCCTTGAGGAGCGGGATGGCCGGGGGAGACGGATGCAGTTGCGACGCTGTGACGCAGAGAGGACAGAAACACAGCAAGCCAGACTTTCGAGAGTGACACGAACCTGCAGACAGTCCGTGCAGAGGGTGCGAGGGGTGCACAGCGTAAGGAAATAAAGGCGAGTTATTCTCATTCCCCTTGTCGTTGGCTTCCCTCAAAATTAACGAATCCACAAGGAAGGACCTTGGCATCTTCGCGAGTTGCTTCCTCAACTTCACAAACTTTTCTGCTGCTCTGACCTGTCGTCGGCGCGGCTGGACAGCGGAGTGGTGCTGAAAGGGGGGACGTCGCGGCTTAAATAGCGCGGACCTCCTCGCTCCATGTGACGGTTACGCGGCGAGCGCCCGAGACCCTCAATAGGGTTTTTGTGGCCTTTCTCGGCGTATTCACACTGCACGCTTCCCTATTATTTCACTTGTTAACTAAATGAACTGCATAATGTAGTCTATTCTTGTCAACCCCACCCACGCCGAACGATGCCGTATCTCCCACTTCTATTTAAGCCCTGATTTTTTTGTGTGTGTATCCTCGGCAGTATTACTTTAAAATATCTTTTCGACATCATTGCTCTCCGGGGATTTTATTGATCGTTCAGGTAATGAACTTTATTTAGCAAACGGCATTTTTCTCCTTCTACGCCGGTAATTTATTTAAATCGACTTTCTCTTCCTATATATTAACTGTTCCTATAGTACAGATAAAACAACAAGGAACTGTTTTCACATCAGTTTCCTTTCAAACCAAACTCACTTATTACAAAACTATCCGCCTATATATTTAGATATATATATAGCAAGTCAATGGCCTGCTTTATATTTTACAGTTCCAGTTTTTTGTACGGAAAGGATATAAATGACTTAAATTTGCACAGCTTGTATTTTATAACCTTGCACACATGCAGACTTAATGCTTATTTTCTTATTTTCGTCCACCCAGTCCGAGTCTAAGGTCTAGTTACCTTTTTTCCGTTTGATATCTTTGGCTAATGGTAGTTTTTGGTATAAATCATCAGAAGGTAACACCAGAAGTGGAAATTAAAAGGTCTACACAAACACGTGAATGTCAATTCCTATTTAAAACGTGTGAAAGTATCTGGCCGTTTTTAGGCCAATGTATCATTTCTAGTGGCTGAAAGGACGAGTCAGTCTGGAGGCAGCGCGGCTAAAAACCAGTGATTAATTCCTGCGCGCGGGCCCCCGCCGGCTCCGGGAAAGAATATATAAAAATAACCAGGTTTTCACTCGCAGGCCTTTATTGAATGTCATTGTAGAGAGTTTTCAATGCGAGAGAAAGAGACTCGAATTAAAGTGTGTGACAGCGGCGGATAGGAGCACACAAAGGCGACTGTGTGACGGGGAGGCCGAATGCGTGGTGCTCGACCCCCCCAACACCGCGATGATTGTAGTAAGTAATAGGAAAACATTTTCTTTCACTTTAGGACAGCGAAACAAGACCTTCAAAGGGAGAGTACTATTAACGTCAGGCTAAAAATTGGAAGGTGGTTTTCATAATCACAACCCGTGCCCAGGTATTTAAAGTCTTGTATCGAATATATTTTCATATATTATTATATGACTTTTTTTTAAATTTTATTTTCACACGCTTGTACCATTTAATTGTGCACAATCTCATCGCTTTCCTGGCTCATTCCAACTTTAGTAGGAGTTTTTGTGTTATTGACGCTATTTCAATTTGAATAATCAATATCAGTAAAGTAATCAACTGAATATATATATAACGTACAATTATTATTTTGAAATATATTCGATTGGGAAGATGTGGCGCTTAGAAAAGCATGTATTCTTTCCGGTTCGTAACTACAGAATTTATTTGCATGTCAAGATCTGTCTGTCTTGTCGTCATGATGATGTGTAACGCATTACATACGTTCCTTTGGTTACATTATAGCTACTGGGTACATTTGGCATGCTCCGTCTTTGGCTTGGTTATATTATGTAATATGTAGCCTGCATTTTGTGTGTGTGTGTGTGTATTACGCAACACACGATGACCGTAACCGTCGGACTGCTCGATAACTAAGACAATTTTCTTTCCTTCAGAACCGTTCCCACCTGCCTAAGGACAATTGGATCTGTTTGTTTAATTTTACGAAATGAAAGGAAACTCTCAACTTTACGGGAAATACCACTCATCTGCTTTAAATGGTATAATTTGGTACCAGCTTCTGTACACCATAATAGCAGGCCTGCACTGGACAAATTATGAGCAATTAAACCCTTAAACACAAGCTGCAGGTACGCTGCGCTTCGTTTGCATTGCCGCGTGCCAAGCCGCCTCCGCTCGTTCCAGCTCGTGTCCGCCCCATCATTTCTTTATTTTCACTTCATTAGGAACCAAAATGACCTAATGATAGTCTTATAATCTAACGAAGAGTTAATTTCAGGAAATCTGGATGGATTTGCATAACACCAGTTGGCATGACATATTTTGCATATGACTAGAAAAGAAGCGTTGAAGACAATACTGACATTGTTAGAACGTTATTTTTGTATCTCTCTTTCTCCCTCTTTCTTGTATTAAAATACTTCAATGACTTGGACACACAGAGATAGCTATACTACAGCACGTGAAGAGTGTTTCTTTATGTGGTCGTTACTAGACACAGTGAATAATTACAATGATTAAACAGAGCTGTATTTAATGGTTTAAAATTCGTTCATTGTGCTTTTCGATCTCTTTTACGCTTTTTCGGTTTCGAAATCACGGCAGGTGCTGTATACACAGTGGGAATCTTCTCAGGGAAGCTCATCCTTATTTGTTATCTCGACTGGAGATCGACAAATGGTTTTGACCTCTGGGAAACGCGAGGAGGCCGACTAGAGGCGAACGGAAAAAGCACACGCAAAATAAATCAACCCTTCCTATCTCCATCAGATTAATACGAATAACATTTTAGTAATGTTCACATTTTCATTCGCAAATTTAATCAGTCAACCGAATTTATTTAGTAGTAACTATTTTTACAAACGAAATCTCAAAAATATAATATGTCCTGCCAATCAGGATTTTAGAAATTAATAATAAAACACTCAACACTAATAATATGACGACTGGTGTTATTGGGAAATAAAGTAGTTATTAAGTAATTAATAGGCACCCTTACCACCTCACTTCATCACTGTACTATAACCGTTTCATATATATATGATAAATATATAGGCACCCTTACCGCCTCACTTCATCACTGTACTATAACCGTTTCATATATATATGATAAATATATAGGCACCCTTACCGCCTCACTTCAT
>JAACJT020000040.1:4986216-4996708 GCA_009936485.2 Gymnarchus niloticus | reverse complement strand
TGTATGTAAATATTTGAGCCTGTATGTATAATTTTGACCCTGTGTGGATTAGAGAAAATCCAAAATAAATTCAAACTCGTGCACCAAATTCTTGTTATTAAAAGTCATTAAACATGTATGCTGTACAATCATTCCACCCTGGAAAAAGAACAGTTCAAAGAAATCATTAAAAGCCCAAAATTTCCATGGCATTCATGTCCATGATGAGTGTATGTAAACTTCTGACCACAACTGTACACCCAGGTCATATACAGACAGGTCTGACCTGTCTGTATCTGACCTGTCTGTATATATGACCTGTCTTTATATATGTGACCTGTCTGTATATGACCTGGGTGTCTATATGACCTGTCTGTATATGACCTGTCTGTATATGACCTGGGTGTTTATATGACCTGTCTGTATATGACCTGTCTGTATATGACCTGGGTGTCTATATGACCTGGGTGTCTATATGACCTGGGTGTCTATATGACCTGGGTGTATCTGACCTGTCTGTATCTGACCTGAGTGTTTATATAACCTGTCTGTATATATGACTTGGCTGTAAGGCTTTCTTACTCCAGTCCCTATGGGTGTAACACTGGCCCTGTTTCTTATCAATCCTCAAACTGTGAACAGAGATGGAGGCTCTCAGAGAACCGTCACCTGCTCTTCCAGACCATCCCACTTCCCACCCCCTTCATTGTGAAAATGGGAGAAGAAAGCAGGAGAGAGAGGGATGGACCCAGAGCTGGGGGAGGAGGGGACAAGTGGCCCTCCTATACAGCCCCCCATTGTGGCTTTATGTGGTGTGTCCCCCAGCACTGGCAGAGAGAATGTGGAAGCTCTACAGCAGTGATGGATAGATGCTTGTTCTGTACTCCTTCGACCCTCCCTCACTCTCTCTCTTTTTCTTCAAATGCCTTTGATTCTTTTTGTCTTTTGTTTAAGTTCCTCCAATAAAAGTCACATATTTTGTAGCTCTTGTTCTGCTCTGTGATTATCTAAAAGAGCCTTTCTCCAAAGTCCTCAGATAGCATCATTGTATAATGAGTCTGTCCAGTACCTGCCTATCTGGGACTGATCCACCAAAGAGCAGTCCAACTGGGACTGATCAGCCAGAGATGGGTTCGTCTGATACTAATCCGTTCCAGGGTTGCTGGGTTGTAGTGTGTTCACAGACACAGTACATAAACAAACACATGCACAAGCATATTGTCACAATCATAATGATTGTGATAATGGCATCATGGGGCTGCATACATTTCCATCTGGGTTCTTGTGACACTGGCTTATGTGGGTAATTACATTCAGAACAGGTCTACAGATTTGCTCTGAGAGAGATAGCTTGCTTGAATCTGTGTAGAGATGTATTATTTTGGTACATTATTTTGAGTAGTGTATTTATCCACTTGTGTTTACATGTAGGGGCTAATCCTTATATCCTCCATTAGCTCTATGACCACCACTAGGGCAACAGAAATGCATTTCTGTTGCTCTCCTCACTGCAGAGAAGACCTACAATACTCATTGGAAATTCCCCTTCCCCAGTGATTTCACTGTGCTCTCTTATTGCACTGAGCACGCTCAGAACTTCAGTTGCCTTTTTGCACTGAGCATGCTCAGAATTCCAGCGTGCCTCACATGCTGAGAGATAAGGTTATAGTTTTACTAATATTACAACCTCAGTGCACTCCCTTCCGTCCCATCTTCCAAATCTAGTTCTTATGTTACACTTCTAGCCTCTGGCGCTGTTCACACCTGGTACTAACATGCGTCCCGGGTGACCCGATGATAAGTGAACAGTGCTAATTACAGGTGTGAACGCACCCACGATCCGATGGCTCAGACCACATTCTGAGGTGGTCCGGGCTGCATATGGCCACATTCCTATAGCAGTGTGAATGCAAATATGTCCGGAGCCGCATCGAAGGACCTCCTACTCAACTGACATCCTCGTGTGAGCGGAAGAACGTACATCATTTCAGAGACCCTAAACTGAGAGTACGAGTCTAAACCTATTATACATTTGAAAATCTCTCTCTTTGTTGTATTTTGTTTTTTTTTTACATTGTTGTTGTGTATTGTTCATGCTATAAGCTTTAAAAAAAAAAAAAAAAAGTATGAGTGCTTCAAACATCTTAGGCAGATTGGTTACCCTGGAATGCACCAATAGCTTTTGATTTCTTCTTCTTTTAATGTTCGGCAGACTCGGCCCAGGAAGTCATTGCTGACTCAACAACGCATTTGACCTCTGCATATGGAAGTGATTTACGTGCTTATTTAAATAAGTGCGGGAAAAGGAGATCCGAATACAAACGGTGGGTCGAGACGCATGTTAATGCCAGGTGTGAACAGGGCCTATGAGTAGAGTAGGAAGACGAAGTCATACTGACTGAATCAGAGGCTGATGTATCTGTAGGGTTTATGCAGCCAAGACAATAGGAATTTACCTTTACTTCCTCAGATGCCTGATGAAGGTCTGAATCTTCACCAGCTGCTTCACATACTGGGATGGCAGTTCCTGGGCACCAGTCCACTGGAACCGGTGGTGGAGATGGCTCCGTGCATTTTTTTTTTCTGCAAAAGGAACAATGATGTGCTTTACTACAAAGCTCTATTTTTGTCCACAGGACGTTCTCCCAGAAAGGTTCTGGCTTCCACAGATAAGTTTTGGCAAACTCCAATCTGGCTTTTTTACACGTCTGTGTCAGCAGCGGGGTCCTCCCACAAAATGAGGCCTTCAGAGAAAAGAAGCTGGTCCCTAAGATCAAACATGGTGGAGGTTCACAGTTATTTTGGGGTTTCTTTGCTACTTCTGGCAATAGATGCAAGGCATCATAAAATCTGAAGAATACCAAAGAATTTGGGAGCACAGTGTAGGGCCCAGTGTCAGAAAGCTGGGTCTCCGTCAGAGGTGATGGGTCTTCCAGGAGGACAATGACCCAAAACATACTTCACGATGGTTTAGGACAAAACACTGGATAGTTCTGAAGCAGCCAGCAATGAGTCCAGATCGAAATCCAATAGAACACCCGTGGAGAGATCTCAAAACAACATTTGGGAGGAGACACACTTTAGATCTGAAAGACCTGGAGCAGCTGGCAAAAGTGAGTGGTCCAAAATTCCAGCAGAAAGGTGTAAGAGATTATAGGAGTTACAGGAAGTGATTGATTTCATGTTATTGTTTCCAAAGGGCATGCTACCAAGTGTTACGCTGAGGATGCCAGTAGTTTTGTCCAGTCTATTTCTTGAGTTCTGTGTGGAATGGCGTCAGATTGGCTTTTTTTCTCTACTTTTTTGTGTCGATCCAATGCAAAGAAAAGAAATTAACGTGTGAATACCAAAGCGTTTAAATGGCAACAATTTTCTGGGAGAAGTGGTGTTTTCTGAAACAAGTGCAGGGGTGCCAATATTTTTGGCCATGACTGTATATATAATAATTGATTGCTGTTATTCTTATTGTCTTTATTTATTGTATAGTCTGAAAAAACTCACTGCATCGTGTGAGAATAAAATTTGAAACTTGAAAGATGGTAATCAGTTTAAATAGCTCACAGAGAAATGACAGCCCATCAAAAAGGGTGACCAAACTCAGAAATGACTTTTCAGGAAGCTTTTTGACATGGCAACAAGAGAGGTTTTCACACAGGAATGTTTTTGTGATGATATTAGCATGGTCTTTGCTAAAGCAAACTTGAGTGATGGTTTTACACAGGGACTTTCATACTGACAGAAAAACAGAGTTCACTGAGGGCTATAGGAATTTATCACAGATTATTAGTGTGCAGATAAGTAATATTTCTGCAGCTCTTTGCCATGGGTGATTCATACAGAGTTACACAACCCCCTAGAAATGTTTTTAGTTTTCATATACAGGTGAGCACTGAAATACACTGTAGATTTGCCTGATACTATTTTTTACTTATTTACACATCAGAATTAAAGAACGAGTGCCTTTGTGTTTTGTAATTGCTAGTATTCAAATCAGGATATCAATAAAACAATTCATGTTTTAAGTTGATACATTCAATAAACTCAAAATGAGCAATTAACCTAACCTGTGTTATTATACCAGCATTGGAAATGTACAAATGTATGTATTAATTTAAAATGTCGCTCAATCACCAGATAGGCCAACATCTGTAATTCTGGCAGCAGTAAAAAAAAGAATTGTCTTTAAAGACTTGAACTCTTACCTCTCATCCTAAAGGATCCACATCCCTACCTTAAAGCACATGGACCGATCACGTCCTAAATATAAAGACGTAAACTGTGGGTTGCTGATTCCTGGTCTAGAACGGGCTCTGCTATAATAAATGATTCAAGTGCATAAATGTCCAAGAATTCTAATTTGCTTAATCTAAAACAGTCAGATAAACAAAAAAACTTTAAATGTGTTTCGTTTGGACAGTACAAGGACTCACTGGGTAGACTGTAGGGCCACGCCTCCAGTCGGGCATTTGAATTCCACGCTGACTGTGTGTGTGCAGTTTGCATGCTCTTCCAGCGTCACGTCAGTTTCCTCTGGATACTCTGCAGCTTCTTCCTGCAGGCCAAAGACATGCAGTTGGGCAAAATCACGTCTCTAAATTGCCTGTAGTATGTAACTGAGTGTGAGCTCTCAAGACTCCTAGACTGGGCTCCAGGTTCACCCTGTACTGGAAAAGCAATTGTGGAATGTAGATGACAGACACATCGGAAAATGATGGTCGATAGGGTTAGTTCAGCGTATTAGTATTTGTCAGCTCTGAGTGTTTGCGTGTGTGGATGTGGCTCTGTATGTGTATAGCTGTGTGATTGTGTACATGTGTTTTCATGCCTGTCTGTGACATTGTGTGTGTATACGTGTGTCTATATGCGAGTGTCATTTTTTTTTTTGGAAAATTACCAAACACGTATAGTAAAGTGTGAAAGCAGACGGTATGGAAATGACCTTATAAGGTAACATGCCTGCTAAATTGGCCGAGAAAGATCTAAAAGTAACAAAAGTTTATGGTTAACTTCTCAGCCACACTGTACTGCATTAAAATAGAAATGTGAAGAAGCCGTGTGTGTGTAGGTCTACGCTGTGTGTGTGTGCGGGTCTATGCTGTGTGCGTGTGTGTGTGGGTCTATGCTGTGTGTGCGTGTGGGTCTACGCTGTGTGCATGTGTGTGTGGGTCTACGCTGTGTGTGTGTGTGGGTCTACGCTGTGTGTGTGTGTGTGTGGGTCTACGCTGTGTGTGTGTGTGGGTCTACGCTGTGTGTGTGTGTGGGTCTACGCTGTGTGTGTGTGTGTGTAGGTCTATGCTGTGTGTGTGTGTGTGGGTCTACGCTATGTGTGTGTGTGTGGGTCTACGCTGTGTGTGTGTGTGTGTGTGTGTGTGTAGGTCTACGCTATGTGTGTGTGTAGGTCTATGCTGTGTGTGTGTGTGTGTGTGTGTGTGTGTGTAGGTCTATGCTGTGTGTGTGTGTGTGTGTGTGTGTAGGTCTATGCTGTGTGTGTGTGTGTGTGTGTGTGTGTGTGTGTACGCTGAATGGGTGTGAGCATTTGTGTGTATGTCTATGGCTGTGTATCCGTCTGCATGTTTGTGCCTTTTTCTGTTCGGCTGGTCCTTGTGTAACCACTTGATGCAGAGAAAAATGGCAGAAGCATTAAAAACATAAAAGGAAAAAGGGCAGTAATGAATTTACAGGAAAATGAACATTAATGGTACTAGCATTACTCATGTTCCATATAACAAATTATTGGAAATTTGACAAGCGGACACCAAATTATCTCCTCATGTCTGCTGGGAGCCCCGTGGAGCCCAGTGGAGCCCAGTGGAGTCCTCTCCAGCAGCAGAGCCAAGACAATTTCAGCTCATTTTACTATTTATAACAATAGAGCCGCCCATTAAGACAAATTAATGTCATTATCAAGTCTCTATGAAAATGACAACTACCAGCATTTTGAGCAGCTTTAGAGGCTATTGACTATAATGAAATCCGCTGTACAGGTACTGAAAAGAAACACTCCAAGTAATTATTTTCTAGTAGCTTGTTTGTCTGCCGTCCGCTCGTTTGCTTTCAGCACAATTATCCAGGCCGGCAGTGTGGAGGCTCGCTGCCTCCCGCGTGGCCAGGGGCCTAATTGGGCAATTACCGCCCCGTTTCCAGGCTTTTAGCTCCAGGAGAGTGGAGGTAAACATACCCGCGTGCAGCCACGAGGGCCCTACACACTCTGCGATTGTTTTAGTGTGCAGGAGCACAAAGCCAGCAGGCCAGACAGGGCCGATTGAATGGGCATAGAGAATAGATCAGAACGCAATCCTCTCTGCTTATTTCTGCAGCGTAATGACAATGATAACAAGAAGTGTAAATAAGAACAGCCTGTCTTATGGCATGCAGCTGTGTGGAACGGCACCGTCATCTGCGGGGGGGTCATTCTGAAAGGGGCTTCACAGGTAGACAACCAATAGGCAATGTTTGATCTCCTTGCCTGTTATCTAGTATCCATCCAACTGTCAACATAGCAAAGTTCACTGATAAAGGCTGTCTTTCAGAATGAGTGTGAGTCTATTTTCTTGTGAGGGGGACCTTAAGGTACAATTTTTTTAATTACAGCTGCTATGAACATTATGGCTGCTGGTGTTACCCATGGCTTTTTTCCGTTTTCCATGTCTTTTGCTCCCTCATTCCCCCTCTCTCTATTTCTCTCCCATTCCCTCTCTGTCTGCCTCTCATCTGGATCACAGAGCACGCGTTAATTAAACCCTCTTTCAGATCATTCCCTTGCTCAAGTGGCTTTAGCAAGGCGTCCATTAGGAAGAAAGCTCTGCTATCTGCATTTCCAAATGTAGCTCAACATTTATTAAAGTGAAATTCAACCAGTAATTACCCGCCTCGGCGTGCCCTGTGCCTGCCTGTAACCTGTAGGCCACCTGCTGAAAGCCACCTGAAACTATTTCCCAGCATGCACTGGAGTAATTAGACCTTTCAGACCTCATCTCTTTAGAGTACTGTAATTACCTTAATAAAAAAATCTATGACTGAAGCGTAAGGATCATTATGTAAAAATACTTGCTAATGAAGCATTAGCGCTGATTTTATAAGGATTAAAAACAGTTAGAAACATATTCTGGTAAGAGATTCATCAGACGAGTACGAGTGTGAGCTTTACACCGGTATGGCATCCAAGCCACATGGATAAAGTCTTCATTTCAGGCAGTGATAGGAACAAGGAACGTTTTCTGCAGACGCCACTTTGAAGAGCATTAAAAAGTCAGGGAGATGCATTGCTACGGGACAGACAGCCTGCATTGCTAGCAACTTCTGCATTCAGAAGAGGCAGGGCCAACATATACGTGTGCCTTTTGTGACCCATGTCACTCCTGTCTGAATTTAACGACCTGTGTGTCGCTGAGAGAAAGCTGTAGTAGTAAACATTTGTAATTGTTAGTTCCTGTTACTCAGAACCGGTTCTATATGCTTCATTTTCACATTTTCATTCAGTATGTGCAAAGTTACACACATATGCCCTCAGATCTACTCAAAGTCACATGGTAACCCCTATCCATCATGCATGTATGTATTCCCGCACAATCAGCTGGTGTTATGAGTGACAGGATTATCTTGTGACACAACAAATGTATACTTTTCTTCAGTTCTTAAACTACTGCATCACTCTCTCTGATCACAAACTAGTGGTAATGTTTTCGACATCGGTCCATTTTCTATGTCACTTGATCAGTACAAGATCACGGAGGGCCTGAAGCCTCGCCCAGAAAGCACACATCATTATGTAGTGGATGTCTATGCAGGGTGGGATGCCAGTCTGTCACAGGCACACACAATCACATAGTATGGGCAAGTAAGGAATACTAATTTGCCCAACCACATGTTATTAACCCTTGGGAGGAAACTGAAGTACCCTGAGGAAACTCACACAACTTGAGGAGAACACGTAAAGTTCACACACACAAGCGGAGACAGGATTCCAACCCCCAGCCCTGGAGATTTGAGGAAATGCTAACCATTAAGCCCACCCTCTATTTGTTACCGTCATAAAAAAATTTGGTACTGTCGTTGAAAGAAATTAAGCCATATTAACAGTAATTTTCATTCAATTTCCAGATAAATTGTGCAAATTTCACAATTCACTTTTAAATGGGATGGCTCTAGCAAGGGTCACATGCCTCACCTAAAAATGGCAATTATTAAACATTCAAAACCCAGCACAATATTATCAAACATTCCTGACAGTCAATTGTCACGTTGTAATTTACATAGAACCCCGTGAAGTAACTAAATATAAGGGATTAAGATGGCAAAAGAATCGGAGAATGAGTGCCACGTCTGCCATTTTATACGAAATAATCAACAACACATATCTTGTGGAGGCGGCTTAAAGCGCAAATGTTCCCTTTGCGTGTATAAATGTCAATTAGTTATTTCGGTCCAGAATGCATTCAGCTTCAAATGTTAACATTGCGTGCTATATTTTGTATGAAAAATTGAATCGGCAACGGAGAATCTGAGGAAATAATGAAGTACATGAATGAAAGCTGTGGTGGGAAAATCAGAGAAAGTGAAAGAAAGAAAAGGAATTAGAAAGAATGTTGGGGTGCGCAGCTACGTGGGGAGCCAGGAGGAGGAAGCATCAGCCGGACTAATTAGGAAATGAGGAAGCTGACAGTCTGGGCTCTGAATGCTCTTTCTGGGAGTGGCTCTTTCTTCTAAGGCAGTCAGCCATGTACAATCATCCACCTGCTGCTCACAAATCAGATTCTCTTCTAAAGAATCTTTTAAGAAGTTATTTAAATAGGCTTCTTAAACACTACCAGTCGATGTCCCTACAACTTGTATTGTAACTGAAGCTTTTCATGCTGAATGGCTTGTCTTCCTAATTGTGTTGTGTGGTTGCCTCAAACAACATTGTGACATCACAGGAAATGTAATGAAGAAGGATGTTAAAAAATGCTACTTTTGGTGTACATCCAAAAAGCAATGTCAGTCCAATCAACCAGACTAACTAAATGGACACGGTTAGAAGTCTGAGACACAGGTTTGAAGAAAGAAGGCTTAATTCAAACAAACATATCATGACTTCTCTGAAGACCAGGAACAGCACATCAGCCAAAGGTTTCATAAGGCAAGCGGGACATTTGCTGTAGTGTATCTCTATAAGCTGAGCTGGATCTGCTTTCATCCTAGGCTCTAGTGTTAGGGCCCCTCTGGTTTTAAGGCATAAAGTCCCTTTTCTCTCTTCCACTATTTTCTGCCCTACACAGCCGTAGTTAGGATGCACTTTTGTTGGTTTAAGCTCAACCTCAAACCCAGGGTGACCTTCGCATGACAAACAGGTCCCCCATGAACTTTGGCATGTTTTCTTTCTGCACTTCCTGTAGCCAGAAGACTGAGAGGAACTGCTAACGTGAAAGGGCTGGATGGTAGTACAGTCTGGGGCAGGGCGGCAATGCACCTGTGGCAAGGCAGGTGATAGGGACAGCGATGCAGACCTCACCCTCTGACACTGAGGTTAAATCCATTGAAGAGAGCAAAGATTAGACTTCTTTTGTACCCAGAAGCATCAAACAAATTAATCTATTGCTGTTCATCTGACTGTAAAATCTCTAGATTTACTGTTTCCAAAGGATCTGGTCCTGGGTTGGGGGCAATGCTTTAAAAATCTGCTAATGTAGGAATGCCTTTCTAAAAGTACTTCTCAAAGTTCAAAACATCCAACAGAACCAATATTTAGAAAAGAATTTTTTTCAGCGTCTTTCAATGTGGTGAGAAAACAGCAGAAACAGCCAAACAAAATGAAAACAATTCCTGCCTGCCTTTTTCAAACATTTCTTCTCCAGAATCCATAGGAAACTTTTGTGTTACTGTCTACTTTTTTCATTCACTAATCTCCCACAAAATACACTAAACCATTAAAAGAGTCTTTGAGTAAGAACAGCTTCTTAGATCTTATAGGAAGCTTTACTTACAGGGTAATGTTGGATGGGTTAGTAAAAGCATGTCTTGTTTTGTATACATCAACAATAACAAAAACAAAAACAAAAAAACTGAAAAGGAAGTGTGTTGTATAGGTCAACAGGACTTACATAACCTTCAAATGGGCTGCCCAGAGAAATCAGACCTGGTGAAAAAATTAAATGTCACCTTTTTTTGGTGGTATTTACCAGCAGATATAATTCATGTAAAATGAAGTGACCATTTACAGCCAATGACCACTTTCGATTAGTTCAAAACAGTTTTATTTCCATTATGCGTAAGAATCTTTCCATTTTCTTTCAAACAATGTACAATTTAACTATTAATTTTGGATTGGAGTTTTGCTCCTCCCATTGGCTGTATTGCGTTGTGATTGCTTGCATGCTGTCCTATCAGGAAACAAGTTCTTCAATACCATATAAATTACTGGTGTACCATAATAAAATGTATGGCATGTACTGATACCTACTGTAGGGACAGAAAGCTAGGTTTAGAACCTTGAACTATAACCAAGGAAAGTGCTTTATAAAAGTTATGCTTGCAA
>JAACJT020000040.1:4956898-4972907 GCA_009936485.2 Gymnarchus niloticus | reverse complement strand
AACCCCCTCTGCTACTTAACTGACCAGATCAATATCCCAGAAGTTTAATTGACTTGATGTTATACTCTGATTAAAAAGTGTTCCTTTAATTTTTTTTGAGCAGTGTACTTATATTAATGTAATTCTAATGATTTTTATGTGTTTTTCAGAGCTGCTGATTGCAGACCTCTGACTGCATGCTTGCCTGTCCCTTTTGAGTCCTGCTTAGCTGCAGGGTGGGAGCAGATTGTGGTAACAGGCCAGCTCACTGCTGCCTAATGGCACAATAGAACCTGTCCTTCAGCAGTGTGATTACTGCCTGAGCAGTCGGGTCTAGGAGAGGCAGGTATATAAAGTAACAGGGAGTGTGTGTTTCACTTAGAGAGCGGAGACCAGCTGGGCTCTTCATCATGCGTACATCACTGGTCTTCCTTCTCCTCTTCCTCATGTCTCTTCTGTTCAGTTTGGCAGGTAGGAAGCACAGATCCTGTGCTGCATTATCTGATGCTCCTGTCATGTGCAGGCTGTTGTTCGGATCGCAGAAATGACAGAACCTGCTTTTGGTCTCAGATGGCAAACGCAGAGTAAGCAAAGCAAAGAGGACTAAGACTAAGGTGCCAAATCAGCTGGAGACTCTCAGGAAGGCTCTGGGTGAGTGCATTTCTCTGCTTTCTCTGGTACTTTCTTAGTCAACTCAGTTTTTAATCTTGTAAATCATCATGAACAAGAAAACACTGACTGTAGAAAAACAGCGTGGAACAGTAGTGAGTGGCAGGAGAACTTGCACGACTTCTTGGTCACCAGTTGTGGAGTTTGCTGAATCTCCCGGTTTTGTCTGACCGGCATCGTACTCCAAGTTATTTGCACAGTTTATATTTGTGAAAATTTTTATCGTTTAATCAGCTGGATGTTTTTTTTTTAGTGTTGGTTTCAACTTTATATCTATGACAGCAGAATGATATATTGCTAAGTTAGTTTTGCGTATTGGTATATAATAATAATTGTCACTTCCCTTGCTGTTTTTGGAAGTCTGACGTTTCCTTAATGCAGAAACACTGTGTAGGCTGCTGTGTGGTCACCAGTCAAGTGTGTAAAGTTCATTGTGGGATAATATGGGTGAAAGGTTAATAGGAAGTCACAGTATGAAGATGACCTGCTTTTGTTACAGATCTAAGTGCAATTCTAAGACCCTCAAGAAAAACAAATACTGTCCAAGATTTAGGTGAGTTCTGAAAGTGTCATCTCCTAGCACAGAACATTCCACGCCCACGTCAGCTGGCTTCAAACTTCTTTTATTCCTCTTAGCCAAAGTAGCAGAGGAAACCGTCGTTAACGAACATTTGCGGTGTAAGTAAATACTACCCTAAATTATTGTACTGTACTAAATTCTCGCTTTCAAAGTTTCCACACTTTTTAACGTGTGTTTTTTCTTTTTCTAGTGTCAAATCAAGGTGAGTTTTTAGTTGGGATTTTCATGATGGGTGTAAACATACAGCTACTTTTTCCAGACTTTCTCCTGCTAATATCCTGATAATAATAATTATCCTGCTGCTTTCCTCAGTGTTTAACTGGCTTCACAAAGTGACGGATGTAGGTGAGGTTTTTCGCTTAACAATCTCTCCGTCTTTCTGTTGAATATTTTGAGTCATGTGAATGAATTCTTCTTTCTCATTTATGCTTTTTACCAGGCAAAGGCATTGCCAGTGGTGTGTGCCGGGCAGGTTTGTATAAAGGGTTATAACTTAGTTGGTTTGATTCAGTCGACAGCATGCAGAGGCCTGCATGTACCCCAACATAACCGAGAGCACGTAGACTGAAACTGTTCCTCATTTCACCACTAACCATGTCTCCTTTCTCCCTACCTAGTCAGTCACCTGTGATCAGCACCAGGTACAAAATTCTTATGCTCTGAATCACTGTCACCCCTGTGAAATCACATTGACCTTTGATGTGGAATCTCTTCTCATCTTGGCATGTATCAGGATCTGTACGTGCAACACAAGATCCCCACCGATTCGAGACAGCCAATGGAACTCAAGAGCCTTGACCAGAAGGCAAAGGAGCCAGCCAAGGTTCAGCCTGTTCTCTGATCCTGGGTCACTTCAGCCAAACCATAGATGTCATACATCATTAATTTTCTCTTTTTACTCTGGAAGTTTTAATGAGTAAAAGTCACTCATTCTACACATTTATTTTTGAATAACATGAGAAGTCACAAATTGCAATTAAAGGTATTGTGTACATTCTGTACGTGTGACGGGCTGCCTGACAAATGCACGGAAGACTAAATGCAAGTAAATGCTGAGGCAGATAAACATTGAGTCAGGTGCCTGTTATATGCAAATCAAGACTGAAGGAAGATGAATAATGAGGAAGGTGACATCACATTAGCATAGCGCTGACAGTTTTGAAGGTAGACCATGGAGCCGTGTCAAATATCTTCCGGCAACCCTGATCCGGAGAAGCAGTTTGGAGATAGCTGGATGTGATTTAGAACCATTAACGGTTTCATTCATGTCCTTAGACTTTTCTGTAAAGAAAACTATACAGTTCTCATGTTTTGTCAGCAGTGAATCGAAACAAATGTGATCGCTCAACTGTCAAATCCCTGGAACAATCACAGCTTAAATGGTGCAGGGTTGGTTTATTTAGAAATGGACCGGTTCGTCATTTTCAAAAGTATCCGATCACACGTTATCAGGGCTGAGACTACAGATTAGCAGTGTATGCTGAGGACCTCCATGACCCTTGCATTTTTGTAGATGCAGCAGGTTATGGGTAAAAGGTCAGGTGACCATATAGCTAAGACTTGACTGTCTGTAGTGCTTCACTCTTCTCACATTCTGAAGAATGGAGCGGTGCTGTGTTTGCTTCTCCATCGAGGTGGCTTTTATTATTTACACGCGAGATGTTTCTTGAGGCTTTCTTCTGAGTTTTGGTTATTACCAATCATAGCTCACTCTTGTACTGCCATTTATTGCCGATTGTGGCAATTAGGGTCTCTTAACCCGCCTGAGCCGCGTTAATTCTGGGTATGCAAAACTCACTTTGCAGTTTAGCAGTACAGCCCACTGGTGTGACCTATGTATCCTGCAGAATTGGTGTGAACGGGAGAGGCTACGGTTCACTATGGACACCTGACAAAGAAACACTTTGTACGCACGATAAATGCTTAAAATATGTCCCTCAAATGGATGATGTCCTTCTAGAACACAGGATTGGTCTGATGAGTTGTGTTAGGCTGTTGGATAGAATTCTACACGCTCGTACACACACTCCACAGACCAAAACAACATACCTGTACATCACAATAACCTGATGCGGGCGAACACACACACACACACACACACACTTTCAAAAATCCTTCCAGGAAAATACTGCCATTTATTTCATTTTCATACCAATTACAAAAAGGTTTTTTCTCAACAGAAAAATTTACAGAGATGTCTGTTCGGATACAAAATAATTTAGATAATACAATTCTAGTTAAACAGAATTTTTATCAATGATTACATTTAGAAAACGTACACAGGCCCAGTCTTTACAGAACAAGGCAGTACACAAAATAAACATCCAAGTCTAAGTTAGTGACATCTTCTCTTGTGAATGAGCCCAGGACCATTTAGTGACGGCCCAGGACAAGTCAGGTCGCTCGTCATCGTCACAGAGGTGATGCCACAGTGAGCCTCACTGTCTGATCATTCTGTCCCAGAGCACATGTGAAAAACTGTCACTTCAGCGTACTCACATGAGCGTTGAGGTTCAGTGACATGGCAGGACACACACGTGAAGACTCACGTACACACAGACGGGCTACACTGTTCAGCTTCCTCAGGTACACACAATTTACGGGCATAACGTAAAATATGGCATAAAAGGCATTCACTGAAACTCCATTAAATTCACACAACGTGCTGTTTGAAGTCTGCCCATAAGTGCAGCTTTATTGAGTTTCATTTTAGAGTTAGATTTTTACATTTACTTCATTAAGAAACGCTCCTAACAACTATTCTCATGGACAACCTCAAAAATGTGAAGGACCATCCCATGAACTCACAGTTTCAAGACACTGAGCATAGACACTAGTTCATCCTGCAGTGCTTACTACCAACAGCAGGGGGCAGCAGACAAAATGCTATTTTTATTTGATTTTTTTTTTTAAGCAGTGGTTCCCAAATACCTCCCTGAGTACCCCAAGGAATTCCATACATTTGTTCTATTCTACCACTAGGCAGTCTGAGTACCTAAAACTTCTACTTACTGGCTAGAAGATTAACAGATAAAAATATTTCATTCCACAACAAACATGGAACGGCTAGGGGTCCTCGAGGAATCTGACGAAGCACTGGTGTAGAGCATATCCTCCGAACCCGTTGGTCCAAATTACGATAGTCAAACACAGACTAAGATGAGCGGCCTGGCCTGGGCTCATGGCGCCGGGACCAGCTCCTTGTGGTGCCTCATGATGTGCTGATTCTTCTCTGAGGGCCTCCGGAAGCCCTTGCCACACACCTGACAGCGGTGGGGGTAGTCCTTGGTGTGGATGGAGATTACGTGGCGCTTGAAGCCCGAGGCATCGCCTGTGCTGTAGTCGCAATACTGGCACTGGTAGACCCTGCGTTCCCTGGGTGCCTTGGCCCCACCCTTCTTTGCCCCCGGGCCGGACGGCACCGTCCCTCTCGCTGTCCTACGGCCACGCCGGTCAGGGAAGGCGGGCGCCTCCTTGGTGTGCACTGACAGGATGTGACGACTCAGCAGGAAGGGGTCGGCTGCACGGAAGCTGCAGTGCCGGCACTGGTGTGGCTTCCTGGAGCGGTGCGACGCCGCGTGCTTCTTCAGTTCCGATGGCCGGTGAAAGCCCTTGCCGCAGACGCCACACTTATGTGGGTAGTCCTTGGTGTGTACCGAAATGATATGGCGCTTCAGGTCGCTGGAGTTGGAACTACGGTGCTGGCAGTGGGCACAGCGATGCACGCGGGCCTCCTCGTGTGTCTGCGTGTGCCGTAGCAGCTCGTCCCGGTCGGGGAACGTGTCCAGGCAGCGCTCGCACTTGTGGGCCATCTCTTCACCGTGGTTCACCTTGACGTGCGTCTTTAGTTCGGACGAGTCTCCCGTCGTGTAGTCACAGTACGAGCAACCGTTGACCTGCTGCACCGTGTGTGTGTGCATGTGCTCCTTCAGCTCAGAGGCGTGCTGGAAGCAGCTGCCGCACTCCACGCAGATGTGTGGGAAGCTCTTACTATGGACAGCCAGCAGATGGCGGTCTAGCGAGCTTTGCTCAGGGGTCTCGTAATCACAGAACTTACACTTCTGCATCTTGGGGGCGGGGCTCGTCACCACCTGGACCTTGGCGTCATGATGCTGTAGCCTGTGTGCGTAGAGCGCCGTCTGCTGGTGGAACTCCCTGCCACATTCATCACATACTAGCGATGCCTTGCTGCACCGCACATGAGCCTCCATGTGGCTGTGCAGGCTGGCTTTCTTGTTGGTGCTGAAGTCACAGTCTGGGCACTGGTACTTCTTGCGGTTCAGCACGTCCTGGTGCCAGTTCAGTATGTGTCGTTTCAGGAAACCCCGTGACTTGAACTTCTTCCCACAAAGCATGCAGGGGTAGACAGTGAGAGGCTGGCCATAGGGTCCCATGATGACAGCTGGGGAGAGGTGAGGAAGGAAAGGCATGACTCTTTGTGAAAAGTCTGAAAATAGAGTTAACTCACGGTGAGGGAGTTAACGAACAGCAGAACTCTGTACCTGTCTGGACCTGCCAAGGCTCGGCACGCCTCCTGCTGCCTCCAGCTCCTGGCCGGCCCACCTTACTGGCCACACCCATGGCCCCACTTCCCACGTCCCCATGTGGCAAGGTGCCGGCCACTCCATTTCTGCTCTCACTGGGATCGGTTTTGTGGACGCCACCTGTGCACACAGAGACATAGGTGACAGCTCCGAACGGGATGAACACTCAACGGCGACTACGAGATGGTGAAACAGAGACGTACCGTATGTGGCAGCCCAAGCCACAGGCATCAGGTCCTTGTTGAGCGCGGGGCGGTTGGGGACGGAGCTGGTGGGTGCAGGGTCTACACAAGGCTCTCCATGAGACACGGATTCACCCCCCACCATCACCTCCATGTACACCTCGTCTGCCACTTTCTCCGCACCTGGTACAAGTCACACACACACACACACAGCCTTTACCATTTCAAAACACTGAAATCTCTGTCGTGTTCTACCGTCCTTCAGATTCGGTTTATCTCACCGTTACTCGGCACGCCGAGATTCACAAAAAATCCACTGTGACAACTGTGCGGAAAACAACTTATAGCTAAGCAAGGTACAAGTCCAATGGCGGTTTTAAAATGATTTTGCTTTTATCCGTGAAAGTCGTGCATTTTCTAGAAGAGCGAGGAAGGACAGTAATTTCATTTTTTATAATTAAAATTAATAAAATCAGCATCAGCTATATTCAGGTGTCACATACTAAGAGAATATAGTGTACCAATGTTTCCCAACCAGGAGGTGAGGGACTCGTTAACAGGGGATCTGTTGAAGGGTTTTCCAACGTAGGATTCTAAATGCATAAATTATTACTGGCCACATACAACAGTTAATTTAGGCCTTCAACTGCATCCCTTGGAAAACATCAGTCTCCCCCCAGCACAATTCTCTGATTTTCTCGTCGCCACCCCAATCCCAGTTCTCATCGATGACCCTAGTCTACTCTGAACCTCTGCAGAATACAGAAATAGTCCAAAAGCAAAGCTAGCACTGTTAGCATTTTAATCAATTGTAGGAGCGTTTCAAACGTAGACAATGTCATTTATTGTTAATGAAACAAACCCTAACTCACTAAGTCAGAGACAGCATCCAGTGCCTTACTCAAAAAAGGACTATTTCCCTATGCTAAAAATCCCTCCGAACAGCACCTTCACGAACGACAAGCTCCTTACCCGGCTCATGGTTTCCAGAATCAGCCTTGAAAATGTAGACTTTGATGACCTCTTCCTCATTCTCCTTCCCTTGCTGTTCCACAGTCACCTCAGAGCTATTTCCATGCACCACCTTATCTGTTTCGTCCACTGGAGAAGAGCAAGTCAGTGTGTGTCACTTGTCATCAAACAACACGACGACAGCCTGCGTGTGACGGCTGCTCCATTCGACACACAAGGTAGACGAGGACGGCAGGTACTTACAAGAGATCATCAAGTAGTCCTCACAGGTGTCCTGTCCATGGCTACCTGCTAGCAGCACGCCTTGAGGGGCTGCATCATCCTGCAGTTCATCCTCCAGGGACATTACACAGGTGTCCATGGTGACATCCTGCACGTACTCAGACATCGTGCCCTGAATAGCGTCCTGGATCACTAGTTGCTCCTTCTCTTCCCGCACCTCTAACAAGCGGGTAACGATCTCCTCTTCCGGGTCTCCAGCCTCATCTGTCAGACACATGTGGACTGGTTAATATGGGTGATTTACTTAATATGCAATAGCCACTGCAGGACAGCAGGCCGTCTAAGTAGGAGGGTCATTAGCAAAACAGGGAAACACACAGTAAGCACTGGGGCTGTATGACTAACAGAATGCAATTCATTGCAGGCAATTACCAGATGCATGGAGAATGATCTCTGGCTCCTCTGAATGTAGGACCAGCTCTGTCACATCTTCATCCATTACAACTCATCTGTCTCGATCTTACTGCACAAAAACATCACATCGGACACGTTTTATAACTCCTCGGAGCACTAAAACAGCAACACATTTAAAATGAACATACAACAAACACCTTGCATGGGAAGGAAAAAGCGCAGGCATTCCGTGCCAGCAGGACACTTCTGCAATAAAAACTGTACATACAGCCGGCGGTATAACGTCGTGCTCGATGTAACGAAATTTACAGGCGGCCAGATATTCAGTGGCGCTCAATGCATTAGCACTAAGGCTAAAGTTGCTAATATACTTCCACACGTGAAAGCTACTATATAGCTACTCTCCGATATCGCAGTTCTTGATGAGCATGCAGCCCAGCTCGGTTAGCTGCGAGACCCCGCCGCTATCCACGCATCTGGTTCCGGGGGAACGGAGCGCCTTCTGCGGGGAGAAGGCTGCAGAGCCGCCCCGCACTGCACCATTTCCGGCATCCTTATCGCCGACATGGCGGCTGACCTGGACGCCCAGCCTCTGCCTGAGTAGAGCCTGATGATCCGGCTCGGTTCCGGCGGCTCCGCAGGTCCGTCCGGCCTCCACCGCCGAGGCCGAGCGTCGACACCCCGCAAGACGACCCTAAATATGATGCACCCCGAAGCCACCGCCAAACGCTCATTTAGCGATAAATGACACTCACCCGACGTTCTTTACCCTGAACTTCCACTGAAAGAAGCACCTCCACAGGCCGCAGTAAAAAAAAAAAAAAAAAAACCCCAGCGCCCCCCAGCTCGGCTAGAGAGCAGTCGGGGTTTGAATCGGCGGGGGGGGGCGCCGGAGCAGGGAGGGAGGAGCCGAGCCGGAGCCGAGCCGGAGCGGACACGGCGCGGCCCCCGGCCGGCACCGAGGCTCCGACAGCCCGCCACGTCACAAGCAGAAAGCCGCTGGAAAATGCGGAAGGAGCCCTAAGCACCGCAGGCCGAGCGACTTGAGGGATGCGGCCTCGGCGCTGGCTCTGGGATGTTAGCTGAAGTGGCTAATTAGCCTGTTAACTGACGCTTTAACGGACAGGAAGGCGCCCAAACTTCTAACGGCTCAACGCTACGATCTTGACCGTTGCCGAACGTTGAGGTGTCGTTGACGTGGGCCTAGTTAGAGGTAACAACGGGGTCTTTTCAGTTGTGTTCACCCCCTTACTGCATACGGGTGCGACTTGAAAAGGGAAAATATTTTTAACTAATCATCTTTGAAGGCGTTAGAGTACTTGGAGCTGGTAACATTTGTTCACGAATGTTTCTTGAATGCATTAAATTGCAACACAATCGTAATGTCTGTAAATTGAACCATGAAGTCAAAGCTATGGATAGGACAAAGAGCTCCAGTCCCAGACTGGAATGGCCATATCTCAGAAGGCGTGCCGTCGAAGTTCATCAAAACCTCAGTCAAAAAGGCCAAACTGCATCCTGCCCAACACACGTCACAGGTGTCATTAACTGGCTTGCAGTGACCGCCACTGTTCAGCTTTCATAACTAGTCTAATCAATAGATTAGCTCAGCTTTTAACACTTGTGCCATCCGCAGAATCACAGCGTTACACCTATAAACAGTTTGACGTAATTCATCCTTCGATATATTGCTGAAGTTGACGTAACGAATCTGGCAATAATTTCCCACTTTATGTTGTACTGTATGGTATAATGTTTAAATGCTGAGATACTGTATCTTTGTTCTGTATGTATTTTTGAATCTGAATTATAATAATAATTTAATTTCAGTATTATGAACTGAAGGTGGAGGGTAGCTAAAGGCCTGCAGGTAGGCTAACTGGCATCACTAGATTGCTGTGTGCGTGTCCTGCACAGTCTAGGAATAGGCCAGCTTTGCTTCTCACTCCCTGTCATATTGCGTGACCGTATGTGACAAATAAATCTAATTCAACAAAATCTATTCCCATCCGACGTGTAGCCGGCCTCGTGCACCATGCTGCTTGGGACAAGCTCCGCGTGACCCTGAGCAGGATAAGCGTTTAGAAGATGGATGGACAGACGGGTGGCCGGACTGATAGCTCGACAGTAGTCCGCCCGATAAACACCTACGGACAGATGGCGCTGTTGTCCAGTCTTGACGCGAAGCGGTATGACCTTTACGAGTTCCCGTAGTTTTTCTTTCTTTTTTTTTTTTTTGCTGCGCGAAAAGGCACCTCTGGGACTTTGTTAGAAGGTGACAGTTATTCTTGTTCTAAATATGCTGTATTTTACGTAAATTCCGTACTGTCGTTGTTGAAAAGTAACTGCGATGTTTTTTTATTCTAATGAGACTCCGAAGCGTAATTAAGCCAAATAAACAAGGGGCATTAAAGGTCGCCGATTTTGTTGTATGAAGATTTATCGCTGGTTTAGCCAGGTTTAACCAGCTTTAAAATCTGCGGGGCTCGCTCTTATTTTCTCTAGCTGTTTATGCTGTGTGTATTTCAGTGTTCGTGTTTATCACTTCATTCACGTCACCGTCGAGGTTGTCGTGGAGCTGCTAGATATTAATACGCCTGTCAGTCCTGATCACTGTGAACTTCTTCCTCATCTTTCCTTATTTCCTAATAATCCTGTCAGATTTATTACTCCTGTCGGTCTCTTCTTTTTCAGTGTTCTGCTCTCGTTGAATCTGTGCTGTTTAAGGAATTATGTTTCGCTGCGGGTTTTTCCGCATCCAGGTGGCTCGCTAGGTAGCCGCCCCACTCGGACTATGGCGGGCACCGTATTTGCTGCTAGCGAGGACAAGCAGGACACCACCGTGAGGACTGAAGAGGTACTGCATCTCTCCTCGCGCGGCGCCGTCCCGCGTCCGACCCCTCGCTGAGTCACGTGACTTGTGTGTGTTACAGCTCTCTCTCTACACCACTCCCCAACAAAGATTCAGGTATGTGGAGCCAGAAGCAGGACAGTTGGAAGAGACTGTGGCTCAACTGAGGCAAGCCGTTCAGCCCTACACCGCTCAGGCTCAGGTGAGCGGGGCTGTGCCCCAGCTCATATAAACCCAGTTTTCCTCAGTGAACTTGTAGGTACGGCTTCATGACCAGTAAACAGTATCACTCCAGAAGTCAAGTGTCCTCAGTGTGATGGCTGATCTGCTTAATGTAATGAGTCGTTTTGCTTGTATCCCTGCTTTTCTTGGTTGATTTTGTTGCTCTTCTGTTCCCCTCTCAGCAAACTGGCCTCAGCGCAGCTGAGAAAATGCAGGTATTCACTCACACGACCGCACAAATCACTGACTTCGACATGCCATAAGATACACAGTGAGGCATCGGTGATGGGCCAGTCTGGGGCATGAGGCTTCTGGTGTGGGACAAGACGTTGCAGTTGGCTTCCTGCTGATTGCTGAAGTACATGTATGTCACACTAAGGTCATACTGTATGGCCGGCTCAGACTTGTGGCACAGCACTGTGTACCGAGCCCACCGTGTTCTGACAAGGTGGTGCTGCTGCTAAACAGCCGGTATGACCAGGGAAAGACGCTAACGGCATGTATGTGCAGTGGCCTGCGGTAAAACACTGTAATAAATCCAGTAAGCTCAGCAGCCTTCCTTTAGTCCGGTGCTGTGATTTGTGACTCAGTGGTTTAAGTTCTGTTTAAACTCTGCTTGAACCCATGTCCTGCCCATTCATGTCTGTTTTTGACGGTCATCTTTTCTCTGTGCTTTCTTTGCCTTTTCCTGGGAATTCAGGGTTTCTATGGGGCACTGAAGCCCAAAGTGGAGAGGTCTGTCCAGTTTGGGAAAGGTCAGAGTCCTTTTGGCTTCATTGAATTCACTTTGCATACATTTAGCCAAGTGCATATTAGCATGCATCAGCCAAAGTGACACACATGTATATGTTCACCTGTGTAGTCAAAAACCAGCTCTTTGGTCATCGCTCGTGCTGCATAGTGAAGTTCATGGGTGGGTGGTGTGAGCAGAATTCTGTCTTTTTGCCGGCCCAGATAGTTACGTGTACCTGAACAATCCCCCCTCCGGATTCTACGCCCAAGCTGGAGTGATTGGTTTTGCTGGAATCCTGGGCCTCTTCCTAGCTCGAGGTATACTGGAGGCCACCCCTTTCCCAGCAGACTGCATTGGACTCTCGTTCTGATGTGGCTACCTCCTACCCAGTGAGTCTTTGCCATTCTTCCTCAGGCTCAAGGCTTAAGAAGCTGATCTACCCCACAGGGCTGATGGCTCTGGGAACTTCCCTGTACTACCCTCAGCAGGCAGCCTCCATTGCTAAGGTATGAAAATGTCAGTGTTTTACCGGTTTTTCTCTCTCTGCTCTCTTCCATTTGTTTATGTCTCTCTGTGTCATTCAGGAAGTGGGTGACTCACTGTATGAATGGAGCCTACAGGCTTATGTCGTCGTGGAGACACTGTTGAAGGACAAGACAACTGCCAAGCCAGTAAAGGAGCAGGTAAGGTGTTAAGAACGTGGAGCTCAGTGGTAAGCCGATGGACACCAGTCCCAGATGTGCCCAGCTGCGGTTACCCTTATGCTGGGTACTTAACCCGGAGACACTCCAGCGAAACACCCGGTTGTATAAATGAGTACCTTGCATAAGTATTCACCCCCACGAGACTTTTCCATATGTTGTTTTATGACCTGTAAATAAGATTGACTTAAGTGGCGTTTTATGTCAGAGATTCAGTAATGTTGATGAGGGGTGGAAATACATTTACATAGTTTATTATTATTTACAAAAAAATCTTGATTCCATAAGTATTCGACCGCTTTGCTGTGAAACTTAAATTCTTATGCAACCATTTGCCTTCACAAGTCTCAACTAGTTAAATGCAACTTGTGTGCAATCTGATATTTTCCTATCAAAATAAGTTAAGGATAAAATTCTGTGGAAACATCAGTGGGGGTTATGAAAAAATACTAGCACCATAAATACAATATGGCAGATCTGTGACTGTCCACCAAAAACAGTGACTAAGTAAGGAGGTACGTAGTCAGAGAAGCGACCGGGGGCCCAATGTTAACCCTAAAGGAGCTGGTGACACCCACAACTGAGATGGGATGACTGTAACCTTGACTGTCCACAAAGCTGGACTTTATACGAGAGTTGTGAGAGGAAAGCCATTGCGGGGGGGTGGGGGAGAAAGACGACTCAATGAACAAATGTCTACTTCTTTTGTGTCACAAAGATGTTGGACCTTCATAGTGTAGTGTGAATAGTTAAAAACACAATGTAAACATGCCCTGTATGCAAGCACATTATTGCTGGTGTTTCTTTTCTCAGCCAGGGAGGCCTGAGCTGAAAACTCAGGAAAACGTCACAGCTGACAGAGAGCCTAAGAACTGAGTTGTGCACAGCAGCCCTGCCTTCAAGTCTGTCATACAGTGGGGTGGACCCCATGCTGTGCAGTACCTGTAATTATTTGGCTCTCAATATATTTATGTAATAAAACCAAAAAGTTCAGTGTCTGCCCTGAGATGGTTTTCTTTTTGTTCAAACTCCTTCTAGTTTTACTCTCACCTGAGAGCTTCCTCCTAATCCGTACGGTCTTGTTCCCGCCGTAATAGAAATGGCGGCTGTAAGTATATCAGCCAACATATACTTTTGAAAATGTTACTGATTGATCTGGATAGTAAATATTTGTTACCCTTCGCTCAAGATTGGCATCTTAGCAGAGCTCAAGCACAAAAAAGGCACGTACCCAAGGCCAAAAGCGTGCTGTAGCATTATCCCATTTTATTACGTCAGTTTTAATGCTCAGTGTTTGAGCACATCTGTGCTCACCTTCTCCGACGGCAAAAATAAAAAACAGATTTAGCCCATATGCTTTAAACTATTTTAAGGTTCCTGACTATTCAATGAGCTAACCACCTTTTATGTTGACATGCCAGTTATTTGGTAAAATAAGCAGAAATTTGCAGTACATCTGCTGAGCTGTACAGATTTCTCACACGCACGCCCTATTTGGTGCACATCTTGAGCAGGTCCTCCTTGTCGATCTCAAACAGTCGCCAGCCTTCCTCGCGTGACAGGTCAGAAGCGCCGCGACGCTTGTAGAACTCGATGGACTGCTGGTTCCACTCGGCCACGATGAAATGCATGCCACTGCAGCGATTTTTCACCGCTGTCTGGGGAGGGATGGTCAAACATTTGTCAGCATCTGCACTCGATGCACCAGTAAGCCTCCACGGCCCTGCACTTCCAAAAGGTTTTGCCCCATCTCCTATAGGCTATGTTGTTATTGCCTCGGTGGGTGGCGCTGTGGCCTAACAGATCTAAGGCTGTGGTAGCGACTCCTGGCCCGTACTGTGTTCCCGTGTACACCCTGAGAACTCTGCTTTCTGGCAGAAGTCCAAACGCGTGCAGTGAGATGAATGGGCATCTCCTAAAGCTGTGAGTATGTATGTGCCTGCATGCCCCGTGATGGCCTACCATCTCGTCCAGAGTGATCACGGGAGACACAAACCTCACTTAAGGTCCTTAGGATCTCTGTTCCAATTCCATACCCTGAAACGATGAAGAACGGGTTCACGTGAAAACTGTACCAAAAAGAGCTAGAGGACAGTATATACAAGCAGAAACAGAGTTAATGTAGCATTCTACCTCTGTATTCCCGCATCACATAGAAGTCCTCCAGGTACAACAACTTGCCGATCCAGGGATCATAAGTGAAGTAGTACATGGCAAATCCAACCACCGTGTGACCTGTAATGAAAAATGGCTGACATTCACGAAACGCGGCTGCTGATGGGTCCAATCTTCAGTTTCACTACCCATAAATTCTTCTTTAAGTGTGTGTGTGTGTGTGTGTGGTTCGTGGTTCTTGTACCACAGATATCACATGGTGATGACCTCAACAACGTAGCAGCGGTCATCTGGGATTAGACCGTGTCCTAATATCGGTAAGAATATCCAGTTCTAGCTGGTTTGAGATCACCAGTACATCCCAGTACATCGACCGAGCTCCCTGCTCATGTACATCTCCTCATTACAAATCACTCTTGCCGTGATATAAAAGGAGTAAAATAGGAGCTGCACTGAAGTGGTGGTGAACTTCAAGGCGGCCATGCGGCCATGCGGCCTTTCCAGGCGACCGTACCGTCGGCGCTGCGCCGCTCGTCGGGCACCTCGGCCATCAGACAGTGGTAGAAGGGCTGGGCCCCGAAGCCGTCCTGCAGCAGCTCTGGGACAGAGAGGCCATAAAATGAAGCTGGACCTCAGTCACACGCCACATGAAAGCAGTGACCGAAAGAGGAGGAGCCGCTGATGCCTACCGGCCTCCGTCAACACCACCTGTTCCTCCATCTCTTCGAATTTTGCCAGTTCCTGCAAAACGAAGTCCGGACGTAATGGCGGCCGAAATGGCGCCTTTTCGAGGTAACCGGCTTTAAATCAAAGCTTCGTTCAAGCCAACAAAGTGCGAACATTTTGATAAGGTCGTAAAGAAAGCGAGATGATGATGATGATGATGATGATGGTGGTGTGTCTCCGTGTCTGAACACTTATTTTAAAAAACACACACACACACACACACACACACACACACACACACACCCCGCGTATCCCTAAGTGTCACCTGTACCTTTATGAGTCGCAGTATGTCAGAAACGTCCTTGGGTTCCGCTTTCCGTAATTTAAAACTGGCCATTTTCTCCTTTTACTCCGTTTCCCTTTTCTTACGAGTCCTCTGTATTTGAAACGTAGGAGAAGGTGTTTCTTCATTCGGCTCCCGGGTGTGTAACCTCAGCAGGCAGTCGGGGACCCTGACCCCCAGCGGGAGCGATCAGGCTCATTCAAAGCGGCTCTCCGGGCGCCTCTGGACGGCGTGTCCCTCGGCTCAGGCCGCCTTTATAACCCTCACCCCCCGGACATTTCGCAATGTCCTCGGAAGTCCCCGCGTCAGCGGCTGTGACTCAGTGTCTCCCGTCAGGGTTACCGAGTGTGTGTGTGTGTGTGTGTGTGTGTGTGTGTGTATCCTCCAGTATGCTGGTAAAGGGATTTAACACACCCATACGCGTCATCCCCTCGGCCTTGTGGATGTGTGTCTGTTTCACTGCTAAACTTCCGTAAATAATAAAAAAAAAATGTGATGATCATTCTTACTCTTAATACTCTCCGTTGGAGTAGGCTGACTGTCACACTGACGTACTTTCAGGCCTCACACACGACCTATGCCCCTGCAGCACCATTTTCAGGGGAAACATAAACGTAGTTCATGGAAAATCCGACAAGGAGCTTAACAGCTTCACATGTAGACAAGCACACGTTCATGAAGAAGCACTGAGCAGGAAACATGTGCGGCACATGTAGAATGTGGATAAACATACAGAGAATGACACAAGCAAAAACAGGCCAGAAGAGTCATTTAATAATAATCTTCTAATGGCTAATCCAGTGCCTGAAGCATGGA
>JAACJT020000040.1:4937252-4949349 GCA_009936485.2 Gymnarchus niloticus | reverse complement strand
CTTCCTTCCTTCCTTCCTTCCTTCCTTCCTTCCTTCCTTCCTTCCTTCCTTCCTTCCTTCCTTCCTTCCTTCCTTCCGCTGTACATCTTTGCTGCGGAAAAGCCTTCAAAATAGGACACAAAGAGACGACTGACATGCACACACAGTTTACTGCGCTTACAAAAGGAAACGCAACTCCAGCAACAGAAAAACTGCACATAAGGCTAATGTCAGCTTTTTCAACAACGCGCATAGACACAAATATTAGCAATTTAGCATCATCTGCAAATGAGACTGCTTTGAGTAGTTTAGACAGTCGTAGCAAACCTGTCACACATTGTACGAACATTCAGAAACAGATTACACCCGAACTAAAAACAAATACCGAGGTCCGCCTCAATAAGCGGCGTTTGCACGCCTGTCCGCGACGCTCACTCCATGGCCAGAAGTGCCGGAAAATGACGTTCCGTGTGCGCATGCGTGTAGCTAGTGCGCTTGCGTAGTACGGGGCTGTGCGTTTTTCGTGGTGACAGTCGGCGTTATTTTTTTCGCACCAGCTTTCCCACAAAGACACGCCCGTCGAAACTGATTGGTTTAAGTCAGTGCCCGTCAAGCGTTTTCTCTGGCGTTCAAGCAACAGCACGGACAGCATGCAATGACCATGGCTCATTTAGTGATGCTTCACGAAGCCAAGGCGTTTACTGGGCAATTAACGGCCAACAACCGCGGACAATGAAACTCCACACCAACACGCAGGCCTGGCTGTGGCCCTGATACACAAGGTGGCCAGTCAGACACCGAGGCCCCGGATCCCGCCCGGTTCCTTCAGTTAAACGGTTTCCTCCCGCATCCAAAGACATGCGTTGTGGGCTAAATCGTAGCGTGTGAGTGCATGCGTGACTATGCGTGACTATGCGGCAGGACGACAGAACGCTTCCTATTATTTCATCACGAGTCACGACGTCGAGGCGATAGGCTGCGCGCGTACGAAAAAGCCACGTTAGCTGCGTCGTCTGCTCCTCAGCCAATCGGGTTCGAAAGGGGCGTGTCTTTGGGGGAGAGCCGGTGCGGGGAAAAAATATCGCTGCTTTTCGGCTGCCGAGTTGCTTCAGCTGTCCAGGAGTGAAATAAGCCTTTTGAGTGTAGTGTTTAGGTAGCATGCGAAAGATGCTGACTGTCATCTCCCGCGTGCTGAGGGGAAGCGCCAGTAAAAATGTGAGTATCCTGCCCGGAGTTGGCATGTATGGGGAGGGCAAGACTCGCTTTTGAAATGCGGCCTGATCGCAATTCATCTGCTTGGTTCGCCTCCGCCGCCTGGACGACTTTTATTAACCTCTTAGAAGTAAAAGGCAAGTCGAGACGCTGCAACGTTTGTTTGTCAGACGGGTTAGGGCAAGGTCACCTTGTCTTTAGGAGCAGTTACCCTGTCCTTATCTGTAGTTGTGCGGAAAGGAGATTTCAGCCCAGACGGGGTCGCATTTTCCCCTAAACTGATGGCTTGTTCCGCTTGATATTGTCCCTGTTGTGCGTTAATTTTGCGGTCAGGCATGGTGCTGCCCTGTACGAGGTCACTATTGGCATGCTGAATGAGTAATGTGCGTCTTTCTCCCTTTACCCGTCTTTTCTCGGACACCTGTAGGGGGCGCAGTCTGTAGCTGAGGTAAGCACTGGTTGGGTTGCTCCCACAGCCCTGACTTTATCTGGCTCAAGACATTGTTCTCCAGCCGCTCATCATTGTGCTTACGTTTTTGTGTGCTTTCCTGAAAATGCATTGAATAGAATTAGTGTCCCAGTGCTGCCTTTGGATGTGTCTTCCGTGTTTGACATCTTTCCATCCCACTTTGCTGGATGTGGCGTGTTGCTCTTCTAGAGTGGGCAGTGCCAATGCGAGGGGCCTCTTACTCTGTGGGCTTCACAGAGGCGGTGGGTGTTTCTTGCTTTCAGTGTAGGAGGGGCAGAATTAAACATTTCAAAATGGGGGCATCTGTGGCTTTGGGCTGAGGTGACATAAAATACAATAATAGTAAGTGACAGTGGTAAGTTTATTATTCTGAGGGTGTACAGAACAGAAAGTGAGTCTGGGATGCCATTCCCTGTCTATCATCTGATATCTGACCTCTTCCTAGGGTGCCAGGGTCATGGTGTCTTCTCGCAATTATGCAGACTTCACTCCTCAAGCTTCTTTTGACATCAAGGTAATTGTCAGCACATACTGCATATACACCTCTGCCTTTGTGTATTAGTGTACTCATGTGAGGCTTCTTGCATACTTTACAGAGGTGTGACCTGCACCGGCTAGAGGAGGGCCCAGCCCAGCAGGCAGTTCTGACCCGGGAGGAGGGCCTTCAGTATTATCGCACCATGCAGACAATGAGACGTATGGAGCTGAAAGCAGACCAGCTGTACAAGCAGAAGATAATCAGGGGCTTCTGCCACCTTTATGATGGCCAGGTCATACTACATACATGCTTATGTTCACACGCTTGCGTATTGGTAAATTCAGAGCTGCTCACTGCCTCTGGTTATATGACAGGAAGCATGTGCAGTGGGCATCGAGACGGGCATCAATCCAACAGACCATCTGATCACAGCATACCGAGCTCATGGCTACACCCTCACAAGAGGGGGCACAGTGCGGGAGATCATGGCTGAGCTCACAGGTGGGCAATCTGACAGGTGGAGTGCTTTGGGTGGGTGGGGGGGGTTCCAGTTGCACTAGCTGAACTGCTGGGCTACCCACTCCTCTGTTTCCCTCTCCCAGGGCGCAGGGGGGGCATTGCCAAGGGTAAAGGTGGATCGATGCACATGTACACGAAAAACTTCTATGGTGGAAATGGCATTGTAGGAGCTCAGGTAAAATTTCCCAATTCCTGGGGTTGGTAAAGTTCCCTGGAGTTGGAGTGATGCAGCCTGTTCACCTGAGTGCTGCCTGTTCCTGCCAGGTACCCTTGGGGGCAGGTGTGGCCTTGGCCTGTAAGTACCAAGGGCGGAATGAGCTGTGCGTCACACTCTATGGAGATGGAGCTGCCAATCAAGTAAGATCAGCTGCTTGCAGTTGTCCTCTCGCTGTCAGTTAGTCCAAGTTTCCAAATAATTACGCCCTTCTTTGCAGGGTCAGATTTTTGAGACGTATAACATGGCGTCTTTGTGGAAATTGCCATGCATCTTCATCTGTGAGAACAACAAGTATGGCATGGGCACCTCTGTGGAGCGGGCTGCTGCTAGCACTGACTACTACAAGAGGGGGGACTTCATCCCGGGACTCAGGGTATGGAGCCCACGCGGCTGCACTCCCAGAATTCTCTACTTATAGAAATGGTACTGAAATTTGCATCCATACCTTCCACAAATGATTGCGTCATTCTAGGTGGACGGTATGGATGTCCTGTGTGTGAGGGAAGCCACCAAGTTTGCTGCAGATCATTGTAGAGCTGGAAAGGTGAGTTTTGTTGGGGTCTTTGAATGTCCAACATACGAAAGCTTTGTGATGAAGAGGGATGCATGCCCTGGGCTGGCTTTGCGTTTATCCTTAAAGGCTATGAAGGGTCAATGGGAGATGAAGGCATAAGACTACTGTAACGTAGACCTGGAGGTGATTAGGCAGGAGCACCATAACAGAGGCCCCTCTAATAGCTACACAACTCTTTCAGGGTCCCATTCTCATGGAGCTGCAGACCTATCGCTACCACGGCCACAGCATGAGTGACCCTGGGATCAGGTACCCTCTGACCAAGGAAACATTACCGGCTCATTAGTATTTCCTGAGTAATCAGAAGATTCACCCTGTTGCACATTAGTAGCACCATCAGTTGTCTTTACTAATTTGTGTGTTCTAGCCTTTCAATATTGAAAGGACTTGGTACTTCTATTTCATGACAATTTCGTCGGGGAATTAACCGTACAGCTTCCAGGTCCAGACTCTTCTACACTTTGGCTGCTGCACGATACTCCTACCTTTACTACAGCCAACTTTAGATCCTGACCGCCCCTCTGACCTTCTGATCCTCAGCTACCGGACACGTGAGGAGATCCAAGAGGTGCGTAGTAAGAGTGACCCCATCTCCATGCTGAAGGAGCGCATGCTGAGCACCAACATGACCAGTGTTGAGGAGCTGAAGGTGAGTCTACGGACACCCATTGACCTCATTCCTATATGATGTCTGCTTCAGAGCCATTGAATATTCAAACGACTTCACTTGTTTTGGTTTGGCACTAATATTTTGCATATATGGACACAGGAGATAGATGTGGAGGTGCGTAAAGAGATTGAAGATGCAGCACAGTTTGCCACCACTGATCCAGAGCCTCCCCTGGAGGAGCTGTGCAATCATATCTTCTACAATGACCAGCCTTTAGAGGTCCGTGGCACGAACCCATGGAGCAAGCTGAAGTCCATCAGCTGATGTCACTTCTGGCCAGCTGCCCCTTTCCTCATCGCCCCTCACTTCCCCCATCCAAATGGAGCCGTGTCCTGTAATCTTCTGGCTATTTAAAGAAAGGAGCAGTTTTACAGCACACATCAATCTAATTTTGATGCTCAGTTTCTCCTGGGAACCCTCTGGCATCCTGATAATTTGAAGGTCACTATGCTGTCTGTGTGCTCCTGGTATAATGCTACAGCTAGCGGTATTTTTTTTTTTTTTATGCATGTTAGACAGAGAGACGAGAGGTTTTACCAGAACGGTGTCATAGCTGATGTGGCCAAAAGAAAGTGGCGCCTCTTATCTGGAAAAGATAATAAAGAGTGTTGGATACACGTACCTGTGAATTAGGGTCAGTCATTCCTTTCATCCTTTGGAAGAACTTAATGATAAAAAGACTGAAAACCTCATCAGATCCAGATCACACCCTCCTTCTAATGCTTCTTACGGTTGAGATTTTTTGCAGATTTTTCACATCCATGTAAAAAAAAAAAAAAGATAATCATGAGTCCAGTTTTGTAACCTCTTACCCTAACTTGATTATTATATTAAATCTATAATAACTGACTACATCACCTTACTTTTTTTGAACATCCACTAGAGGGTACTGAATTGTGTTTATCTGAGTTGCTTCTGATTTAGCATTGTGCCATTGGCGATTCATGTTTACTTGGCTTCCTGGTTGAAATCAGAGCTTACCTGAAAGTTGGTGAATGAGCTGCACAGGTAGTTCAGGAGAATTGCAGTTACCACTAGCATCAATAAGGAATGAACGTGTCCTGAAGGCACATTCTCCAAATAATTTCACCAGCCCGATAGTCTCTGTCCATTAACTGCTGCTGTGTGTAAGAAGAAATACAGAAAAATAACACAGAATTTGTAAAGAAGAATCGAGTATACACATAAAATAGTACAGCTTGCAAGGTAAAACGAGCACATTACATTACGTGCCTCATAAGCGTTAACAATGATGAGCAATTCTAGCTTAATATTTTAATTACGAATGTAACAATTATGTAGTTACTACTTTGTAAACTTAACGTGTCGAATAATATCCAAAAAAGGCACCATTACCGTACCAAAGTCTGAGCCGATGGGTGAATTAATAAGCAGGGAAGTATTGTGGCGAACCCCCAACAGGAAGCAGCATTAACAGCATCATTAGGGAAGCCAGCACTGGGTCACCTTTCACCATATTACCTAGCAGGTTTGGTGGCATGGGGCAGTGAGGCACGTTTCACTCTTCCCCCTTGTGATTTGTTAATGCCCCACTTTAGGGGCATTTTATGACATTCCCACGCTTCAAAAAGACTTGGATAATAGTTTTGAAATTGTTTCATGACTTAAGCTGGGCAACAAATTTCCATACATCTAGAAGGTCATATTAAAACATACCAAAAAAAAAAAAAGAAAGAAAAAACACCTGCTGTGAAGGTGTGATATGTAATTTGTGTCCATTTGACGTGAAATACAGCCAAGCACATGAAAATGCGAAACATAACCACGCAAACCGGTAGAGTGCACGAAAGTCCGCTGGCTATAAGGTGGAGAAAAGCAAAACTTGGTGATTTAATAAGTAAGTTTAGTGGTGATGGCGGAGGGCCGGACTCCTACCTGCCCCTCCTCGGCCGTGACGCGGCCTGGATGGGGCAGCCAGGTAAGGCGAGGCTGGGCGCCATGTTGGTGTAGAGAGGAAGGGAAGCGAGTCACTCTGTCAATGAGTTAAAAGGCAGCGAAAGGGGCCGAGAAAGAGCGTCGGGCCACCCTGTCACGGTCGAGGGCTCCCCCCTTCCTCCACGGGACGCTGGTTTCTTTCAACTTTCACGCTTCACAGACCGCACGAAGTGGCCGAGATGCCCCTGGCGCAGCTGGCCGACCCCTGGCGGAAGAGCGCGCTGGGAACGGCTGAGGTAACGCGGGCCGAGGGGCGCCGTCAACTTCGCGTGCCTCCGCGCGCGCGGCTCAGGAAGGCGTCGACGTTTCGTTTCGTTTCGTTTCGTTTCGTTTCCGAGTGCCCCGCCGGCTGCTGGACTCAGAATAACTCGGGCGTCGTGTGGACGGAACCGGCGAGGCTAGAAGTCCGCTGGTTTAACTGGAGGTACCGAGCGGCTATTAGGAGGCTGATTTAAGGACGTGGGCGGGCAGGCGGTTCGGTTCGGGGAAGAACAGGAGTCCAGCGGAAACCGTCGGTCTCTGGACCGGTGGGACCGGAGCCGCTCGGCTCGGTACGCTGCTGGCACGCGACGCGTCTCGAGGCACTTCCGGCTCGTCCGCACTGAGAAAAGGCGCGCGAGCTGAAACTTGTGCAGCCTTGGGAAACAATCCTGGTCCTTCTGTGTCTCCTTTACGGATATAAGTTTGAGTCTCTCTTCCAACGCGTCTACTTTTTAGGCATTCGGGGGGAATTGTGACGGCAGTAATGAGCTTGGTTTCATTTAAGTGATGTGAAACTTAAAATGTTCTTGCTGCCTTCGTCTTGGTAAATTGGTGTGACAATAGATTCTAAACTTTAACACAACCGTGAAAAAATATGTGCACGGAGTCTCTCGAATACACAGTGGTACAACCATGTTGTGTGTCTGCTGTATCCTTTGGGAAGCGTGAGTCCTGTTGCAGCCAGGTCTCCTGACTGTAGGTATTTTTCAGGTTTTGGAGGAGTCCATAGGTGAAGATGATTCCCCCTCCTGGGTAAGTCTTATTCTGTTTTTATCTGAACCGGTCCTTCTGTGTCAGCGTGCTTTTTCAGATCGCCTCTGTCCTGCTACGGTCTTCTTCCTGCTGTTTTGTGTTTCATTGCCCCATGTGCAGATGTTAGCCGAATGTTCTTGTGATGCGACGGGTAAGACCTTCTGTGGCAATACGCAGGGACAGCCCAGCCACGTGTCTGCCAGTGCGGCTCTTATGACGTGGCTTCTCTTCTGCTTGGTACGAGTCACAGAGCTACCACACATTCAAACTTCTCCACAGGTGGCTGCAACTCAAGCAGATGCAGGTTGTGTGAATGTTAAAGTTCAACCAGTGGCTTGAGTCACTTGTCCATCAGCTCATTCAGGTTGTCTAGGGCATCTGTGTTTGTACACTTGTCTGAATGGGCATGTGGCTCTGAGCAGAGGACACGCAGTCACTCTTGGAGGTGTGTGCGTGCGTTGCTATGGTTATCCAGATCATCCGTACCATTCAAAAACCATGTGGCTGCCAGAGCTTCTTTGCATGGTGAGATATTGGAACTGGAGGTGTTAAAGTTTAAATTAGAAATATGAGCCAGTCGTCCTGTCTGGTTGAAAGCCATCTCTCCCCACAGTGGAGGTTTTTTTTTTTTGTGTGTGGGTCTATGAGGTGAACGGCAGACCCGTGACGCTGTGGAGCGTTTAAGGATCCTGTTATGATGTCCATTTATGGGCATGTCTTCCTTATGCAGTTTGCTTACCGTGGATAATGATAGAGGGGGGAAAAATGTCCCGTTACCCTTTATTTAACCAATTTCTGTGAACTTGGAAGATAAACAAGTTTGTACGTGTGGGTGGTTAAACAGAGAAGACCTGGGTGCTGGGGTGGGGGAATGGAGGGTTAAACTTGTATGTTGAGGATATCGGACTTTTAAAGCAGCAGTGCATGCTGTGACACGAGTTGCGGATGGAGCGCTGTTGTTAGTCACCTCCTCCACGCCCACTTGACGATGTATGCGGGGGGGCGTCATGGCAACCACACCGGCACTGCAGTGTAAGCAGGAGTTAGTGGTGGTGCAGGGATGGGCGATGGGGCAGTCTGGACTGTACTGGGCCCAGACCACTGGGGCTGCTGTGCTGTACGTGGAGCTTTAACGACCCTTTTCCTTTGACACGGTTTGTGTCAGAGCTCAGACTGTCCCACTCTTCCACAGGATGAAGGCTCCGTGAAGGAGATCAACATTACACAGCTTGTGAAGGAGGGGTCTGAGAGGGCTGACCCGCGACAGTTTGAGATCCTCAAGGTTTTGGGCCAGGGCTCCTTTGGGAAGGTGAGGTTGTGTGTGTGTGTGTGTGTGTGTGTGTGTGTGTGTGTGTGTGTGTGTGTGTGTGTGTGTGTGGTACTAGTGAATTGTCAGGAGTGGTCTATAGAGCACATAAGCAGAACAAAGAACATTGGAGCTTTTAAAATTGAGTGAATTGGGTTGTGAAAGTTTAATTGATCTTGTTTGTCAGTCATGTACAGTAGGCATCAGACTGCGACCTTTTAGATAATGAGTACCCAATAATGCGGCCGGTGGAGAGAACCTCTCCATCCATTGATCAACATTTCTCCGGTCTTATTCCATGGTGGCTCACAGTAGGGTTCCACGGTCATTTCTGTACTTTCTTTATGCCATATTCTTCTGAGAAGAAACCACACAGGAGTATTAACCTCAAGGCCATTTTTTGAGGTGGTGGGGGTGCGGGGAGAGAGAACTTGTTCACATATCCACACCAGTACATAACCTGAGGCATGTTGGGGGAAAAAAAAAACCCACAATCGAATAGGTCGTACTTGGAGATCGTTCCTGACGAAATATTTGTTGTAGGAACCCTGGTGGGTACCGAAGAAGAGTTTAGATGATTTGAATCGTGATTTTGGTGTATCTTTGTGCTAACGGCCTACACTCAGCTTGTATTTATTTTAAGTGTAGACTGTTACATTTACGAACCTAACCGGTGCCTTATTTGGCACAGTTGAGTGACAAATCCAAGAACTGAATTGGAGTTCTCTGAGCTGGGGGTGATTTGGATGTATGGAACTAGGGTTGCTAAGGGGTGGAAAATTTTTGGAAAGCATCCGTGGAAATTAAGCTGGGATTGGCTCCAGCTTCCCCGTGACCCTGATTGGATAAGCGGTATGGATGGATCCCTGGAAATTAATGGTAATTTTGGGAATTTATAATGCACTGTCATCTTGTGGTCATTTTGAATGAGGTGGATTTTGAGCTACTTTCGGTTATTACTTTTTACCGTTTTGAGTCCACATTAGTTGAGGTGAAAGGCCAAGATGTAGTAAGCAGTTTTTGGCTGAATGGCCGTGGGCCTGTGTGAAAGCTCCTGGACGGCACTTTGAACGTGTGCTCTAACAGGATGACTGACTTGTTTTGTCGGCGTTTTTGACTTGACTGACTTGACTTTGTTGTCTGATTTTGTTGTTTGTCACTTTCCTGTACACACACACACACACACACACACACACACACACACACTCCATGTTATCGTGCCCATCCAACCTGTCACTGACATGAACTCCAAGGTACCACTTGTAGAACTGCGCCCGCCATGTCCACCCTCTCTTTAGATGGTAACAGTGGTCAGAATCTCCATGCTGTACCTCAGGTCTGCCAGCAACTCCTCTATTAGCTTTGCTGATCGAACATTCACATGAGTTTTTGCAGTCTGACTACGAAGCTCTCTGGCCAAATGAAGTGGAAAGTGTCACAGGCTTTATCTCTTTAAAACCTGTGTAAGTAGCAAGATGAGGGGGAAACTAAACATTCCGCCGGCTTAAGTGTTCTTAATGTCTTCATTTTGATATTTGTGTGTAGTGTTCTATTACAGCTTGAGTAAGCAGCCCTGTGTGTTTTTGGTGTCACCATATTCAGGTATTTCTGGTGAAGAAGATCACAGGTCCAGATGCTGGCCAGCTGTATGCCATGAAGGTGTTGAAGAAAGCCACTCTGAAAGGTGATGAACGTGGCTCATAGCTTAGCCAGCAGGTGTGCTCTGCTCATTGCTGAATGGCACCAGAATCTGGACACAGTTTCTTTATTCTGCATCTTAAATGCCTTGGGATATTAAGATTGAGTCTCTCTTTAAGCGTTACTAAGGTACCTCCTAATAGCTTCGAAGGTTTGGAATTAGTTGGCACTTCATCATAAATGTTTAGATGATGGTGTCTGTGCTCTCAAAGCCTGTAAGGTGCGGTGTATACGACTTAAAGGTGAGTCAGTCTCATGTACCTGTGAATTCCAATCTCCTTTATGAACTTCAGTATTTCATTTCTGACTGGTTGTTGAACACGCATGGGGAACCACTGACCGACATCTTAAAATGATTTCATGTGTACGTTAACCGTGCGCGTTCTGTATTTCGATGCTTTGAGTATAAGTGTATGGCTGTGCCACATTCATGCCGTTACTACTTTTCCGTCTTGTATTTTTCTAGATGTGCATGTTGTCTTTGCCAACTTTGCATTTCGCCGCATGACTGTTGATGACAAGTCTAATCTAGCTCTGTGTGTGTGTGTGGGGATTCCTGGGCAGAGTTTTGAAGAGGCACGTGATTTGAACTTCCCCCTGTCCCTTTCCACCTAGTCCTGCTTCTTGATCAGTTCAGCCGACCAAAGTCTAAACTAATTCTAGAGTCTCCCATATAATGCATTCAGTGTCTTGTGACGACGGGTTTAGTCGTGCGCTAAAAGCAAGCCCAGACAGCCCAGAATCCTACAGGGATGACCGTTTAGTTAGGCAGGGTGGTGGCTGAGAATCTGAAAGCCCTTTGTGAGGTGGCTGTGGTGGTGTTGTGCTTCACGTGTGCATGTCTTCCAGTGCGAGACCGCGTCAGGACCAAGATGGAGCGTGACATCTTGGTGGAGGTGAACCACCCTTTCATAGTCAAACTGCACTATGGTGAGTGTTTGAGGCCCTGAGCCCCATTTCATGAATCAGTGGAGGTGGGTTACTGTGAGGGTCCTAAAGCTTTTGTTGTCCTCAGCATTTCAGACGGAAGGAAAGCTCTACCTGATCCTAGACTTCCTCCGAGGGGGAGATCTCTTCACTCGACTCTCCAAAGAAGTAGGTGCTGTGGGTACATGCCTGAGAGAAAGTACCAATGCAGATGTGGGTGAGAACGTGTAAAGACTTGGCAACCTCCTCTTCCTCCTCCCCACAGGTGATGTTCACTGAGGAGGATGTAAAGTTCTACCTGGCTGAACTGGCTCTGGCTCTGGACCACCTGCACAGTCTGGGCATCATCTACAGGGACCTGAAGCCTGAGAAGTGAGAGAAGGCAGAAATACACGGCACTTGCATCTGCTGTAGCAGTCATTGAGAGGAGAGTCTTTAATGCGGCATCAGTTTACAGATGATGGAGCCTTACATGACTAACAGTCTGTCTCTCTCTTCAGCATTCTCCTGAATGAAGATGGTCACATCAAACTGACAGGTGTCATTCATACTTTCTGCTTTGTTGTTGTGTGCTTCCACTCAAATGCCATCAAGGATGTAATGCAATACAGGGAAAAAAAATTGTCTTTCAGACTTTGGGTTGAGCAAAGAGTCCATTGACCATGAGAACAAGGCGTACTCCTTCTGTGGGACAGTGGAGTACATGGCACCTGAGGTGGTAAATCGCAGAGGCCACACCCACAGTGCTGATTGGTGGTCCTATGGTGTGCTCATGGTGAGAGGGGTCAGGGCTTGGCTGAGCTCTCTTTCCTGTGGTGGCTGACATGGAGTCAACATTAAGTTGGTCTTCTTTCTCTTCCAGTTTGAGATGCTAACTGGGGCACTGCCATTTCAGGGGAAGGACCGCAAAGAAACCATGACCATGATCCTCAAGTGGGTGTCTTTTTTTTTTTTTTTTTTTTTTTTTTTTTTTTTTTTTTTGGCGGGGATGATTTTTCTTTGTATTGCCCCTTTCTAATACACTAATTTTTACTGGTGTCTGCATGAAGGGTGTTTTTTTAATGAGCCCGAGAAAAAG
>JAACJT020000040.1:4919592-4937120 GCA_009936485.2 Gymnarchus niloticus | reverse complement strand
TCCCGTTTGAGATGTTAACGGGGGCTCTGCCATTTCCGGGGAAGGACCGCAAAAAAACCATGACCATGATCGTAAAGTGGGTGTCTTTTTTTTTTTTTTTTTTTTTTTTTTTTTTTTTGCTGGGCGTGAATGATTTGACTGTGAATGGCCCATTGCTAATACACTAATGTTCACTGGTGTCAGCATGAAGGCTGTTTTTTGAATGAGCCCGAGAAAATGCTTTCTGCAAAATTGAGCCATCGAAAAGCTCGATGGATTCACTAACCATCCACAGAAGCATCACCTGAGCCTGTCGTCCTCAGGGCCAAACTGGGCATGCCACAGTTCCTCAGCCCAGAAGCACAGAGTCTGCTTCGGAACTTGTTCAAACGCAACCCAGCCAACAGACTGGGTAAGCAGATGTATGGGTTACCTGCCTGGCAGGCCTTTGACCTGACAGTAGGCGTTAGCTTTGTACGCTAGCTAGTTTTCCAACTGAGAGTGGTTCTTATATTTTAAATAGGGGCTGGCCCAGATGGTGTTGACGAGATAAAGCGACATGCCTTCTTCTCCAGTATAGACTGGAATGTAAGTGTGTGTGTGAGTGACTGAAACACAATGTTATACACACACGCTCAGCAGTGCTGGGAACGGGTACTTGGGGTGTCACGTGAGACGTGGTGCTCTGTGTGCCTCTTCGGTCCTTTATATTAAAATGGATGTTTGTGGTTCCAGAAACTATACAGAAGAGAGATCCAACCCCCTTTTAAACCAGCCAGTGGTCGACCTGAGGACACGTTCTACTTTGACTCAGAATTCACAGCAAAAACTCCCAAAGGTAGCGTGTAGAGGTGCTTTAGTCTCCTCACATGTAAAAAGAGAGGTGTTCCCTTTAAATGTAGTAAATTAGCATGGGTCCAGCTGTATGTTGAGAATCCCTTTTTTTTTAAATCCAAAATGGGTGTGTTTGAGAGCACTGGGTTGGGGTGTTGTTGACTCCTCCTCCTGCTGCTGAAGGCTCCAAGTGACGCTCTCATCAGAATGATGCATTTGTGCTTTGGATTGTCAGAAGAAGTGACCTGTTTGCTGCCTGTTGCAGATTCACCAGGTGTGCCCCCCAGTGCCAATGCCCACCAGCTCTTCCGGGGCTTCAGTTTTGTGGCCACGGGTTCCGAGGAAGAGCTCGAGTCTCTGTCAAGCATGGGCGTCTCTTCTATCGTGCAGGTACAGACGTGCAGCCGTTTCTGCATGGACCACCTTTTGGCACTGCCAGTCCAGGTCAGATGTGGCCTGTTGTAGAGGAAGGACACAGAAATTTCTCTGTATGACTGCAGCAGCTGCACAGAAGCGCGGTGCAGTTCAGTGACGTGTATGATGTTAAGGAGGACATCGGGGTGGGATCTTACTCCATCTGCAACCGCTGTGTACACAAGACCTCCAAAATGGAGTTTGCTGTGAAAGTAAGGAGAATCCCTTCAGTTGTAAGCCCCACACAGTCCAAGCCTGAACAGCGGGTGTCTGACTCTTACTTCCTTTTGCATCTGTTCTCAGATCATCAACAAAGCCAAAAGGGACCCCACAGAAGAGGTGGAGATCTTGTTAAGATATGGACAGCACCCCAACATCATCACTCTAAAGGACGTGAGTCTTGGCAGACCCGCATCGGCTACTCCCACCGGTCTGTGGTTCATCAGCCTTTCCCGACTCATCAGAGAGCTGTCGTTCTCCAGGTGTACGACGACGGCCGCTCTGTATACCTGGTAACGGAGCTGATGAAGGGAGGAGAGCTGCTGGACAAGATTCTCCGACAGAAGTTTTTCTCTGAGCGGGAGGCCAGTGCTGTTCTCTATACCATCTGCAAAACTGTGGACTACCTGCACGTACAAGGGGTAAGAGAACGTCATTGCCTGGCTGTTTGGAGAGCTGTCAGGAGCGTTTCGGTAACACAGTACGGTTTCTTGTCCAGGTGGTCCACAGAGACCTGAAGCCCAGCAACATTCTCTACGTGGATGAGTCGGGGAATCCTGAGTCCATCAGGATCTGCGATTTTGGTTTTGCCAAGCAGCTGCGGGCGGAGAACGGCCTTCTGATGACCCCCTGCTACACCGCCAACTTTGTGGCCCCTGAGGTTCCAGCCACCCTCCGTCTGTGTCCAGTTTGGTGAACAGTACGATGCGGAGTTACTTAAGGGGGTGTCTGTCGCTCTGCAGGTGCTGAAGAAGCAGGGTTATGATGCCGCCTGTGATATCTGGAGTCTGGGGGTGCTGCTGTACACCATGCTGACTGGGTAGGGTGGGGCCTGAGGGTGTGGGTGCACCGTGTTAATTGGGTAGGGAGGCCCTGACACAGCTCAGCCCGTGTCTGGTCTGATTGCTACACGTAGTTCTGGCTCGAAGGGTCCACCTACGTGCCGGTTCTGCTCACATTTTCCATCCGTTGCAGGTTCACCCCTTTTGCCAACGGTCCAGATGACACTCCTGAGGACATATTGGCCCGCATTGGCAGTGGGAAGTTTTCTCTGACAGGAGGCTACTGGAACTCTGTGTCAGCGGAGGCCAAGGTGACAGCCATGTGATGCGTGCTTCTGCAACCATGCTGCTTCATGCTCTGAATGGTCCCTCAGAATGTCTCCCAAAGCTAAGAGCAAGTCTGATTAAAGACCAACAAATTGTCGTACAAGCTGTGTGCTTATACTCTGTGCTATCTTGTACCCTCTTGGCCACGACCCAGGACCTTGTGTCAAAAATGCTACATGTAGACCCCCACCAGCGGCTGACAGCAGCACAGGTCCTCAGACACCCCTGGATCGTCCATAGGGACCGGCTGCCCAAGTATCAGCTCAACAGACATGATGCCCCCCATCTGGTCAAGGTACTCTGTCCCCTCCTGGATTGGCAGTGCCCCGTTGGTGTGGTACCCATGATGACTGACACCTTTCTTCACAGGGTGCTATGGCTGCCACGTACTCTGCTCTCAACAGGAATGTCTCTCCTGTACTCGAGCCGGTGGGCTGCTCCACGCTAGCCCAGCGCCGGGGCATAAAAAAGCTGACGTCAACTGCCCTGTGATCCTTGAGCACTCCAAGGGACAAGGACCTCTGGTCTGCTTGAGCTCAGCTCAGGCCACTTGTTGGGACTTTAGGAGTAAGTACACGATCAAAGGAGCCCCAGAAAGTGTCCTCCCCCAGGATAAGTCTGCTCTGACAATCAAGACAACCTCAACCAAAAACGGCATAGCCAGTTCGTCTAATTCATGCTTCTACAGACATGGCCAAAAGTATTGGTACCCTTGAATTTTATTCAGATAACACACCATTCTTAAATTATTGACATTTTAAAGATCTTTGGTCACGTACCAATTCTCCTTGTCAGTGAAGTATGAAAAGAATTTAATTACTTGCTCAATTTCAAATGAGCTGGCCAATGTTATTGATTAGCCTTTAGAGGTTAGTGGTTTTGAAGAAACACGACTGTATTGCTGTGGTACTTCAAGCAGACTTGTTTTAATTAGGGTTTTCAACCATATAACCCCTCATTTCACCAGCAGTTTGGGGGGGGGGTACTAGGAGTGACCATGACACTTAACCTGGAAAACGGAAGGAAAAGCAGACTACTTTGAGGTGGTAAATGATGGGCATGGTCATCAAAAGGGCTAACGGAGCATCTCCACAGAGCTTGGTATTCCTGTGAACACTGGCCCATGGGCCTGTAGTAAAGAATATGGCATTTTGGGCCTGTGTTAAGAAGCTATCTTCAAGCAGGATAATTACCCAAACAAGTACCTTACTGAATTAGCCTATTTTGAGTCCTGATCTGAATACAGTTGATCTGTGGATAGAGCTGCAAGTCTCATTTTGGGGGAAAGGTACATATCCAAACCTGAGAGAACTGTAGCAGTTTTCTCAAGGACGGGGGGACGGACTTCCAGTTGAGTACTGCAGGAATGTCATTCAAAGCTAAGGAAAGTCTGCAGTTGGCTTGCTACAATATTTTGACTTCCAGTGTTTTTGTCCTCTTTTAAAAAAAAAGTCAACGGTTCTGTGAAATAAAGAATGGTTGGTACCAAATACTGTGTTTCAGCTTAGTTGAGAAAATCTTGCTTGGAAAAATTTGGAAGGCTACTAGTCCTTTTGGCCTTGTCTGTATAAATAATTTTGTAATGATCTGTAAAAGCAAAGTTATATAATGGATATTTAGATTTGTAGTAAACCAGATTTTTTTTTTTTTATATATCCACGTTTTCGGATGTCTCTCCATTTGTATTCCCTGCTCTTCTGGCCCACTTTCATTTATCTGTCGCCTTACGACTCTGGCCGATGTTATATGCACTGTACTACACGGAGGATTTAACATGTCGGTCTCCCTGTTGCTCAGCTGTGATGCAGGCCCAGTGTTATGCACCATGCTCAGCACTTAGCCTTGAAGGTTCGTTTTGTCGAATCCAGCCATAGGTGGAGATGGCGTTTTCTCCATGAGCACAAAGTACCTCACAGCTGCAGAAATGTCTGTTTTCATCCTGCCACTTAGAGATTCTCTGTCCGTGCTACTCTGGCTGTGCCCTCCGTGGGAAAGTGATGTGTTTAGGCTTTAGCACTGCAGTTTGATTTGCCTTCTTGCAAATTACAAAGGAACAAATAAGGGATTTGACCCATTTCATATAGTTTAAAGCCTCCAGTGTCTTTTTACACGTGTGATTATGTAGAGTTTGACTCTGTGTTCATCTACGTGGCTGGTCTGTCTCCATCATAAGCCCAAGGGCCTTGGGAAGGGTCCTGTCTTGACTCAGATGGCAGCTCATCAACACAAACATCCTGATTTAATGTCTCATAGAAGAGACTCAATATTTAGTGTTCAGGAAATGTGGTCTGTGTTTATGGAAGTGCTGTCACAGGCAAGCTGGTGCAGCGTTTTAAAAATGAGAAATGCGTTTATATAAAGCGCTAGAAAAGCCGTTTGCTGTCAATTTCTGGATAAATTGATGTAATTGGTTATAGTATCAAATATTTTCCCACGCTGGATGTAAAGGCAACTTTCCCATCCGTTTAGGTTTTATCAAATGCAGCTCTTTGCATCGATTTGATCTCCGTTACAACTAACTATGAAAATGCACTACAGGATTATCAGATCAGGTTTGCACTGGTGTAATTTATTGTTATAGTGCCTTTCATGCCACAGCTGCCCCAACTCCATACGCACCCCACAGGAGCGTGTGGTAATTATTCGTGTTTTTAGAGTCAGCATCCTTTGTAGCTGACTCGCGCTCTCCTGAGGTGAAACTCATAGCTTTGGCACGGTGGCGACAGTCTCTTCCTTTTCCTAAGCGAATGGACATAATTTGCCTCACTGCCTCTCTTTTATTGCTTTACGTCATTCAGTCATTTGTTTTTGAGCCAAGCTGCTCTGTCAGCACTAGTTTAAAGTTTCGTTCTCATGCTTGTTCCCGGTGTATGGCTGGAATCACTTTTCCCAGTTGTTCTAGGTCACAGGTCATTTCTAACCAGCTGTCTGCATCACTGGGTCTCGGGGAGGACGGTGGGGGGGGAAAAAGGGTTATACATCTGTTCCATGTGGTTTTATTAAAAGAATTACATGATTTTATTATTTTAATGGAGAATTACAGTAAATGCTTTATTACTAATATGGTTAAGTTGGAGTTTGGGACTAGAGCTGCTCAGAACACTTAGAGATTCACAGACGAGGGGGGAAAGAGACCACTTTGCTGCTCGGAGTATGGTTAAGTTTCTACAGAGGAGGCATTAAGTACCACCAGCATAATGAAATCCTCCCTTCACACAGCCTCTTAGGTTAATCTGCTACCTGTGAGGTGAGATTTACAGCTTCCATCATTCTGCACTGATTATAAAAGCACTCTTCCCTTCATCTGTAATGCTGCAGCTCCATGTAATGTTGAACTTTGGGCTACAAGTAGGGAACGAGTTTGACGTTTGATATTGACTTGAAATAACATAGGAAAATGCAATCTGACAGGGACGAAGCCTGGCGTACTCGTACTTTGGGCTGCTTCAGTCAGAAATCAGGGCAACAAAATGAGGTGGTTTATATTAAAACCATTTATTAATCTTCCCCCAAAATATACTTTTTTTTTTATAATGTTTACTGTTCTCATGATTTTTATAAGCCAGGTGAACTTTCAGATGCAGGACCACAGCACGTACTCATATGGTTTGTCAGCAACAGCCACGCTGTGGGCTTCTGTGGTATGGTTTAGTTTTCAACAGAACATCGAGGGGCCACAATTTTCTGAGGTGCAGTCTGCCAGCCACCTTAACACGCTATGGAGCAGAGGTCCCACGCTGTCCAGTCACGTTCAGATGTGCTCATGCTGCTTCAGTGAGCCTTCGGCGTTCCCGGAAACTGCACATTACTGAATCGGAGAGTAGATGTTAATAACGGTAGGTTAGCTTTACTCAGTGATTGCCTAGCCCTAACCTCGATGTTAATCGATTGTCATTGAGTACTTGTTTTAGATCATCAAGCTTGATGAATTAAACGTAAAGGTTTGAAACGTATTTGATAAAATATTTTATGATCCTCCGTGCTACCAGCATGATTGGAAGTTCTACGAACTTCTGGTTGCTACACAGTCAAGGCTAGGAGCTCGACGCACACGATTCAACTCACATCTGGAATACAAACAAAACAAATACAAAACTGATTGAAAGGCTTTATTCCCTTAAATTACGTCAGCAGGAAACACGCTATAAACATGGCATGCAGTACAACGGGAGGCAGTTGGCATGATGTCAGACAGGCACATCATCAGCACAATGCTGGAAGGACCTGGCAGTCCCCTAATCCAAGAGATCACACAAGCAGTTTTATCTTTACATAAATACACATCCTGGAAACTGCATAATGTGCGGTGTGACCGTTCGCCCACGCACTGAACAGGTTGGCAATTTAAAAAAATCCTCGCGAACAGCCAAAGGGTTCTTGTCCAAAGTGTTTTACAGGTGCCTGTCTGTAGTAACCCACCCAGACCACTGAACAGCAAGTGCAGTGCGGCTCATCTCAGACCTGCGAGAGCACCACTTACACCAGCCTGTGTGTACCATCTTTCAAGCTTTCTAAACAGGTGTGAAAGCACTGACAGGAAGTTACTGGCAAACTGCTAAGAAAGTTGGGCTTTTGCTGCAAGACTTGATGGATGGGACAGCCCTAATGTCTTCTCTCCAACGTGTCGGCGCTGATGGATGTTAACCTCACCTTTGGTTGTAAAGCCCTTTCCACAGAAGGAACAGTTAAACGGCTTGTCCCCTGTATGTCGTTTCAGGTGCACAGTGAGTTCACCCTTCCTTATGAAACATTTTTCACAAAAGGTACAACTATAGGGCTTCTCACCGGTATGAATTTTCTGGTGTGCAGAAAGCTGCCATTTGTTTCCAAAACACTTCCCACAATCAGAGCAGCTAAATGGTTTCTGTCCAGAGTGAATAAATTCATGCCTGTTCAGCTGACCTTTTCTAGCAAAGCCCTTGTCACAATGGGAACACCTGAATGGCATCTTTACTTCTTGACTTGTTACCTGATAGTTACTTGGTGCTTTTAAGGCAAACAGGTCACCGCTGCTCTTTCTACTTCCTAGTCTGTGACTTTTTTGATGAGATTTTAGTTCCATCTCCCCAAAGAAATCTTTCCCACAATCGGAGCATATGTAGAGTCTCTCTGTTAGTTCGTTCTGCTTGTGAGCGCTCTCGTAGCTCAGTATCCTGTCAGGCTGAGGCATACGGGCGTGCACGTCTATTGACTGGTCTCCTTGATAAATATGCTGGATGTCTTCCAGGCTCGTGCTGCTGCCATGCCTTCCTTGCTTGCTGATTTCTGCTGCCTCCATTGGCATCACGTTAAGCTGTAAGCTGTCCTCCAAATCAGACTTGAGGTGCCGCTCAGCTTCTGACTCAGAGCCACCCTCCCGCATCTCATTTTTGATAGTGACCATGGCCCCACAATCATCTCCAGCTGCTTCGTCTTCACTCTCACAGGCACTCATGGGAGCGGTTCTCTATCAGACAAAAGATGAGAGCAGCTTCACACACACAACCAAATCAAGAGCAGACTTTGCCAGCATTGAAGAGAGGAAAAAGCTGGCTTCTTTAATCAGTGACCAGAGTCAGATATTTAACCCAAATCATTCATAGCAGGAGCAAATTCCACATTTAAAGGAAATCCCAGTTTTTGTGGTAGGTTTCCAGTGACCATCCTTCTGAAACTAAAAACAACATGCTAACCCCTTAAGGACTACTTAGCAAGGGAGACTGACCTGACATCTAGGAAAAGGGGTAGCCAGTTGGTGCATCACCGTCTCTTACCATTCGGGGCACTCCCAGATGCATCTGATATTCACGTACTAATACTGTAATATGATTTCGTCACCTTCCACTCAGAGAAGATTCCCCTTTGATGCAAACACCCCAAGTCTCTGTGTTAACCTGCCTATAGAACATAAAACACCTGGTCTCCAGGACTGCAAGAACAGACGCATACCCCAGTAGTATTCTCTCCAGTCTGCTGGCCTTTATTTGCTATGGGCCCAGTAAGCTCCTGCTTTATTCCATGCCATGTTTGAATTTCTCCATCAGCCTGGGGTCTTGGTTCTTGCTTCACATCGATTTCCAGAGGCTCCTCTTTGATTCTGACAACAGCCATCTCTTCCAGCCTCCTAGGCCAAGCTTCGCTGAGAAACTGAGGTTCTGTGAGAGGGAAAGACGGGCAGAGGTGTTCAGGTTTAGGAACAGAGCAACGCCATTAAAAAACCCCAGACACATCTCGGCAAATCTGAGAGTCTCAAAATTCATCCCTATCTGGCACAAAACACTTTTGTGACAGACCTGATTAAACAAGTCAACCTGGGTAGGTACAGGGGATTTACAACGGTGACTACTGCTGAACCCAGGGAAGTCTCACCAGCCTCATCAGACGCCGGCCAAGCAGACTCGCATTACCATATTATCACTGTTATATCACACGATAATCAATTTATTTCTGACACACTAGAGTTTCACAACTTAACAAGCGATACTTGCCTCTACCCAGGCAACGTATAAGCCTGCCTCAATGCACACCAAGGTAAGCCGGGGCGGACCGGCCCGCTCAAGGTGCTGGAAGCCCGGGTCCCTCGGTTACGAAGTGCCGAATCAAACGTGATCAAAACGGGAAGCGGCCGCACCACAGGGGTCTGCTCGGCTGTGCTAAAATCAGACTGCGGGCTCCACGGTAGCTAACCTGAATCACAGGGCCTAGCCTTACAGCCGCTGCCATCTTACCTTCCACCAAACAGACAGACTACTGTCGTTCCCGTCACAAAAGTGACCGCCTCCCTAGCAGTGGGGCCACCCACACAGCTCGAGCGACTTTGGGAAGGAGACGAAGGGGAACCCCGGGGACGCGAGCCTACCGCCGTGAACCACGGTTACATTTCACCACGGCAGAGAACAGCCATGACGAGCCGCTCGCTGCGAGCCCGGTGCGCGCACGGCGTCATGACGCAGGCGTATTCCCGAGTGGGATGACGTAAGGACGCAGGCGTATTCCCGAGTGGGATGACGTAAAGACGCAGCTGTACTGCAACTGTTATAAATACAGCTGTTCGCCACTCAGCTGCTGTACAGTATTCGAATCACGCTTGTCGAACGTCATGTTGATACGCCGCTATATGTGGTTAAGGACGCAAGTTTTGTGACGTGCTCCACGTTAATTCCTAAAAAACACGACATTAAGTGAACTGGCTCCTCTAAATTTACTGTAATGTGTGTGTGTGTGTGTGTGTGTGTGTGTGTGTTCGTGTGCCTTGGCTTGCTGTGTAGGATGCTCCCCCGCCTTGAGGATTGAGCTCCATGATCACTGCGTCTCTCTACTGGTCAAGCAGTTGGAAGATGGATAAAAACTCAGAAGTGGTAGAGATCTATGGAACGCCAAAATGCTCAAAATGAAATAAATAAATAATTGAATAAAGAAGTATCTCAATAACTCATGAAATGTGTCATTTTATTTTGAAATAGTTCAATAAATGTATTTTATTTCATAGCAATCGTGGCTTCTACGTAAGATCTTTAAATTGTATTTCATAATAAAGTTCCAACTTTTCATAACAATTTATTTCCGAATGACATTTTTTCATGATGTATTTTCGAATGACATTTTTTCATGATGTATTTCCAAATGACGTTTTAGCGAATGACATTTTTTCATGATGTATTTCCAAATGACATTTTAGCGAATGACATTTTCATGATGTATTTCCAAATGACATTTTTTCATGATGTATTTCTGAATGACGTTTTAGCGAATGACATTTTCATGATGTATTTCCAAATGACATTTTTTCATGATGTATTTCCGAATGACGTTTTAGCGAATGACATTTTTTCATGATGAAGTTCTGCCTATCACTTCGAGGGGGGCGGGACCAACTCCAGATAGCCCTGCAATCTGCTGTGATGCCAGCCCAGACATCAGGAGGGCATGGAGACCATCTGGATGGTACAGAGTGGGTGACCTGTGTGACGTGAAGTGGTTGCTGTGTCCGCACGAAGCCTATGTTCTAAATCCTGCAACATGGTTATGACTTCGTCGATTTCTGTGTCACTATGTGCACTTATTCTACCGAGCGCTTCAATTACACTCTCAGTCTCCATTAATTAAGAGGTCCTCTTGGTTTAAAGTACCTCTTTGTGTTTGCTCAGCTAATCTGCATATCCAACTACTAACCCCCCTTACATCCTGATTGATTGACTTGACTTCCTGGGGTTCCACGTAGCCTTGGAGACCACTCTGGAACCTTATGTTCCAGAATAAAGGAAGGAGGGCAATGGAACACGATATTCTGCCTGAATTCCAGGAACCCGAGGGCCTTTTCTACATGTACATGATTAGATTAAGTCTGAAGTTGAGTCTTCTTATAGGCATTCCCATAAATTACAATTTCAGGAAATGATTATAATAATCGATCTTTCCACGCCTTAAAATAAAGACATACAGAGATAAATGAGAACACTGTGAGGATACAAATAAAGTTACGCTGCAGCGTCATTTGTGCGCATGCGTGTAGCGCCAGCCACAGTAAGCGGTTTCCTGAGAGCGAGGCGGTCTTACATGCGTCGGTACGCATCTGCCTTACTTTTCTAGTATTCCTACGAATCCTACTGAAAGAAAGACGGGGCCGGGTTCGCTGTACTCGTTAAAATATGCCGAAGAATAAAGGTAAATAAAGACTACCCCGAAAGGCAGGGCTCGACCTGCGTTGAGTAACGTGCTCTGTGGACTGATTTGAATTTTATTGTTTTAGCCATTTAAGTGACTAGTCTGGCACAACTTTGTCATTTGAAGCTTGCCATGTTAAGTGACTTGTTATTGGGTGACTATATATGAATAAAATGTATGTTTCGAATCGGCTGGTTAGCTAGCAGGCTTTAGCCTCTCAGCCGTTCGTCAGTAGAGCGCATGCGCGGTGCGCGGAGGGAATTGAATTGAGGTCTTTGGCTTTTCCTTCTTGCTGATTCTCCCATCTCCTCATAGGTAAGGGAGGTAAGAACCGAAGACGTGGTAAGAATGAAAATGAGTCTGAGAAGAGAGAGCTGGTGTTCAAGGAGGATGGCCAAGGTGGGGAACATGGCAGAGAAAGCATCAATCTCTGTAGGACACGTGTGTTTGTTTGCCGACGTATAACTGCTTCGCTTCCTGTCTCTCTGTAGAATATGCACAGGTCATCAAGATGTTGGGTAATGGGCGGCTGGAGGCCATGTGCTTTGATGGTGTGAAGAGACTCTGTCACATTCGGGGGAAGCTAAGGAAGAAGGTGACCCACTATTCCCAGTTTTGAAGTTGCCTGATCAATGCTGCCAGCAATCTCTAGCTGATCGGCATTTCTTCTCAGTTGAGTGTACAGTAGAGTGCATCAGTCTTTGCGTCAGACAGTCCTAAACCAACAGTGGTCAATAGCAGGTCTTATTGGTCGATCTGTTTGGGAGCTGGACTCGCTGTCATAAACACAAGGGCCTGTGAAAATCACCTTGTGTGTGGTTCTTATCACTTTGCATGTAGGTATTTTGGGCAGTTTTGGTGACCTGTTGCAAAGACCTCTGTTCTGCTTTTGTGTAACTGGTAAAGAGCTCAGCAGGGTCGTAGCAGAAGAAGTGCAGTTTTCTAACCTGACACTGGGAGCAATTGATCAAGAAATCCAGTGTCCAGTTGCAGACATGTAGTGTTTGGACATCAGTGCATTGGGAAGGACTGTATTAAAAGTCAAGCTGAAATCAATGAAAAGAATCCTGACGTATGTGTTTGGCCCTTCCAGGTGCTCCAAGGTTGGTGTGGAGAGATGCTCATTGCATCCTCTGTAGATCTGTTAGTCCTATTAAGGAAACTGATGCTCATCTAGTGAGGCGGACATTGAATTTTTAATATGTGCCATAATCAGTCTCTCGAAGCACTTGTATATCACAGGTGTAACTGCAGTTGGTCGATAGTCATTTCACCAGTTAACATTTTGCTATTTGGGTGTAAGTGTAATGGTTGTTGTTTTGAAACCCTGGGACAACAACAGTGGACAAGGAGAGATTGAAAATACCGGTAAAAACTTTGGCCAGCTAGTCAGTGCATTTTTAAGCACCGTCAGGTCCAGCTGCTTTCCTTGCATCGATTCTGTGTAAAACCGTTTGAGCTCATTAGTGTTCAGTGTCAGTGGCCAGTGTCGATTGATTACCGGTACAGGCCTAGCCACGCCCACTTTCCTGCTGCTAGTCTCCCTATCAAAGCATGCAAAGTAAATCTTGCCTCTGACAAAAGCAGCCTTCAGAATGGGGATGGCACCCGCCTTTGTCTTTCATTAAAATACTGTCTGCTCCCCTCTTCACATTCAGGTTTGGATTAACACATCTGACATCATACTGGTGGGACTGAGGGACTATCAGGTAGGCCTAATCTTGCGTGGACACCTGTGATTGGAAGGTGGCCTGCTGAGCATGCATATGTTTAGCGAAGTCTCCTGACCAGTGTGTTATGTAAACAACTCGGGCATGTTTAACATCATTTGAAATTTGTCAGTAGTCTGTTCCAGGTGAATAATTCATTTGGTATGAAGATCCATATTTGTTGAGCTGCAGTGTGTCTGTCCTCATTGTAGCCTTTAGCTTTGGGTGGGGGTGACTGAATTGAAGCTGTATGACTGTTGACTATCCTTGAGTGTCTCCTCACATTGCTGCAGGATAATAAAGCTGACGTTATTCTGAAGTACAACGCGGACGAGGCCCGGAGCCTGAAGGCCTACGGGGAGCTCCCAGAACATGGTGAGTCTTCCTGGATTGAGTCTGTGCTAAACCACACTGGCTGCACAAAGAAGATGGCGACCCGGTCTGACTGTTCTACCTGGGAGTTTTTGGTCACGAGGCCACCTGACCTGTATGCTGGACGTTTTCTGTTGGACTCTGTCTGTCTGTGTCTCTCACTCTGTCTCCTGTACCCATTCCGCTGTTCTCTCTTTTCCAGCCAAAATTAATGAGACAGATACCTTTGGCCCTGGGGATGACGATGAAATCCAGTTTGATGACATTGGAGATGATGATGAAGACATTGATGATGTAAGTACAGTGCTTTTGTGCTGGTTGCCATGGTTCCCACAAACGTTCCTGTATATACAGAGACTGATGGCTGGAGTTGGATCTGGCTTGTGTGTTAATAGGTTTTCATGCACACTTTGCTGGAGCTAAACCACCTGGGGACTCCATGTATTTCAGAATGTGGTCAGGGGGTTTTCACGGGGACTCCCTGTCTGCTCTGGGCTTTACTAATACTTCATGACTCTCTCCATAGATCTAAACATGGATTGGGCCAGAAGACAGGAAGACAGACCTATCTACTGGGAGGCCTCAGTCAGGATGCCCCCTAGTGGGCAGTTGGAGCTGGTTTTTCATGCCTTTGTAAAAAGTGGATGTAAATGCAGCTCCTCTCACTAGAAATGCAGCCTTACTCGCAGTTTTGTTTTAATGTGTATATATTTTATTTCACCACATACACACCATACAGCATTTACGGTAAAAGCTTGGCCTTTTTTTTTTTTTTAGGTTTGCGAGTTTTGATTATTCTGTCTTGATTCACAGTCGACCAGATTACCCTGTTTAATATGAAGGCCAATAGAAACTTGTATCTTTTTCTTCCTTTCCAGCCAGTGACGTTATGTTTGGTCATGTGACTAAAGATTAATTATGCAAATTGAAATAAACTTCAAATTTGCTTCAGAGCTATAACTTTATGATTATTCACCCGTGATTTGGGTGGCTGAATGTGTCTTAAGGTCGATTAATCAGTCTTATTGAAATGGCTATAAATGTTGCTTTTTTTTTTTTTTTTTTTTTTAAACAAAATGGTAGTTTGCAGTTTAGAGCTGTTGGTATTTTCACACATGCATATTTCCTACTTGTTTAAGACTAGTTCTACAGCCGTAGATGACATATAACCTATATTTATTTGGAATATCGTGGTTGTAAAGGTTCAAGCGAATGTCCAGGCACACCAGGCTGTAACCGGTACAGGCTCGGACGGCACCGATCACCCGTATTTAGATTTTAAAACGACAGATAACTCTGCTAAGTTCTTGTGTCGATGGGTTTACATGAACTTAACAATTGCCAAGTGTTTTTGAATGATGAACAGGGATGTGATTTGTAAGGCAGTGAATTTAAGGTTGGTTTATGGGAGCAGTTCAAATGTAAGCAGGAAAAGTAGCTTGTACACTAACTGCAGACTGCAGAAACAAAATGTGGAATTGAAGAGAAGGCATGCAATTATAACTATGGTTATCCTTTACAACTTGGTCTACATGGCCACTGTTATGCTGTTTGTCCCTGTTGTAAGTTCATTAAACATCTAGACCTTTCTGACATCTTAGTTTACTTTTTTCTCTTTAATACAGACTGTGGATTTCATTTGATATAGAGAATTTAAATCCCTGTGACAAAAGCACTAACAATTCTGCGTGTGAATGTGTCACCTCAGAGAGATCAGTAAACAGTACAAACGTTTTCCTGATTTTTTTAAGAATGGAGTTTGACTTATCCTGGTATTTTAAATGAGATGCACACTAACTTAATGTCTTTTTTTTTTTTTTTTTTTTTACTGTCATCTGTCAATTTAAATATTTTTTTTTCCCCAGAGGATTATTGTATGATAAGGTGTTTCAAGACGAACCAACAAAACTTTGTTGCTCTTCAGTTCATTTCTGGGTTGCCTGCTCTTGATGGTACCTGTGTAACCACACCACTGTCTGCTCAGTCTGTGTATGGAATTGCAGAAGTTTCGAGACCCCCAGGAAGCTTTAAAAAGAGCACGGAATGAGCCCAAGAAAGTCCACAAACCCAAAGCAAGGATGAATTGAAGCAGGAATCTTTGCTGCGAAACTCCTTCGGCTCTTTGGAGTTTGAAATTAAAAGACGTGTATTTTAAGTTGTCTACGTTGGGCTTACAGCCCGATGGTATGAGGCATGTTGAAATTGCTGTGCTCGAAACACCCCCCAAAGATCAATTCAGTTACATTTTTATACTGCCTGATACAGTACCATTTGGTCGAGTCTCTTAAAAGGAATGCGTAGAAGTTTCAGGGAAAAAAAGAAACTACTGTGGATCTGGATAACTTGACCTAGATGACCTTGACCACACACATTTGATGAATGGACTTTGATAGCTTTACTGATTAGCAGCTGGCCCAGTCTAGCAATGCCCTGGCGTCTTGCTACGCTGACCGAGGATTTGACGGCTTCTAGCTGTGTCTAGCTTGAGCCTACGTGGTGTACTGCAGCTGTTAGGAGGGAGAAAGGGTTTCTGCAAGCGATGCCGGTGTGTTTCATTTTCATTTCTTGAAAGGTATGTAGCATTTTGTTGCATTTGTTCATAATGCTGTTAGTCTGCTGATTTTATAAAATGGGTATGGGGTCAAACAACCAATTATGTTGAACACTAACATTTTAACACAAATGTACTGGGAATGCTTTTCTATTATAGATATGTCAATTTTAAATATACTTTGACTATATTACATCAGCTGCATTGTGGACGCCGTAGGGGATGGAGAAATGAAAAATGAAACTAGACCTCCATCCTCCATTGTCCTTAATGCAATGCAGATGACAACCTCCTGTAGCAGATTGGTGCACGTGTCACTGAGGAGTTTTATTGAAAATGTGTTAGTGACAGAGGGCTTGAATCTTTAAAAAAAGGTGGCACTTTCACTTTGTGCTTCTATGACAGCAGCATCTGAAGGTGGCCTGTAGTTTAGTAGTGTGCATGCTCTCTCTCTCTGTGCCCTCTGGGCGCTCCAACTTCCTCCTGCGGTGTAAAGACAGGCCACCTGGCATGTCGAAATTGTCCGTAGTTTATCTTTGTGTGTGTGTGTGCCTTAAGATGGGTTGGCACCCCGTGCAGGGTGCCCCCCATCTTGTGTCCTAAGCTGCTTGGGATAGGCTCCACCCTACTCCAACTCTGCACAGGAGAAGCGCTGTGGAAAATGGATGGATTTCACTTTTTCTGGTTAAGTGCTTGTCAGCTTGTCATTTCTTCAAAAGCCCTCCCTCCAGTTTACACAAGCATGCTCGTCAACCCTGCCCGAAGACTGGTCAGTGAGGTGCGGTGTGAAAGTATGACAGTTCTCAGGATTTAAGACGGGAAGCCCTTGACCAGCTGACATCTGGGGACACATGTCGGCTGAATCTAAGCAAATCCAACAAGTCTTAAGTGGGTGCTGGGGATGGAGAGCCGCAGCGGTCCTCTTTGACTTTGTGGCACATAGGTGGCACGTGAATGCAGGGCTGTTGATGATGGGATATGGGATGAGCTGCATTAAATAATTTCAAGCAAGCTTCCCGGTGTTTGCTTATGGATTTTTTTTTCCAGCAGAATATGGCACTCGACACGCATCACGATATTCGCCGTTCAGGGCTGGGCTGTTAGTCACGCCCCTCTTGATGGATCCAGTAGGTGATGCGTGGTTTCGGAATCCGGCGTCTCAGCATCGCCTGCTCGATGATGTAATGCAGGGAGGCTGCGCAGCTCTGCGACGCTGCCCAGGACCTGCGCTTCATGTTTTCTACCACAAGCCGACACGAACCGGGTCAAACCCTACGATTTGGGCCAGTCTTTAGAATCGCTAATAAGCAACACAAGCAGGGAAGCTCGGAGCTCGGCGGATCCCTGAGGCGGAGGAAAGCGACAGCTGCCTTCGCGATGCAGCTGCTGTGAGCCGGGCTTTCGGGCTGCTTTGTCCTGTCTGGAGGTGACATTGCGCTGCTGGATCTGGGGAGCTGCTGGAAAGCAGGAAGATGGCGGAATGCACGGTGGAGCCGGCAGGGAAGGCGAGGCCAGGTGGGTACGGGGACGTGGAGCTGGCCGGGGCTTCATGGTGACATTAAAGCATGATGACATGGAGCTGGCCGGGAATTCATGGTGACATTAAAGCATGATGACATGGAGCTGGCCGGGGCTTCATGGTGACAGGAAAGCATGATGACATGCAGCTGGCCGGGGCTTCATGGTGACAGGAAAGCA
>JAACJT020000040.1:4908205-4919492 GCA_009936485.2 Gymnarchus niloticus | reverse complement strand
CAGGAAAGCATGATGACATGCAGCTGGCCGGGGCTTCATGGTGACAGGAAAGCATGATGACATGCAGCTGGCCGGGGATTCATGATGACAGGAAAGCATGATGACATGGAACTGGCCGGGGGTTCATGGTGACAGGAAAGCATGATGACATGGAACTGGCCGGGGGTTCATGGTGACAGGAAAGCATGATGACATGGAGCTGGCCGGGGCTTCATGGTGACAGGAAAGCATGATGACATGGAGCTGGCCGGGGCTTCATGGTGACATGGATACTGTTCGTACTGTCAGCCTCCAGTGAGTTCATTTATATTGCGTTTCTATATGGAGAAGACAGGATCGGAATATATGCGATAAAAAGGAAGAAAGCCTTTCAATTCATAGACACATTTCGGCCTAAAGATGTCAAGGGCTCGGTCCGGTGCTGATGGAATGGACCGAATCAAGAGAGCATTTAAGACGGAGGTGTTTCGCTTCCATTTCTCCCCTTGCTAAGATGCCTCCTTAGATGTTCACACCTCACTCAGGCGAAACGCTTCCTATTTAGTGCCTCTCGGTCTCAGTCGTATAGATTTTTTTTTTTTTTTTTTTTTTAGCGTTTTTTAAGTTATGTATAGAAAAATAATCGCGGGCGCATTCAAAGCGCGATGATGTGTTAATCTATGCATGAATGAATGAATGACTCCATAAATGTGATGTCATTTGGTATGACGCAGTAAAATTCGTACGACATACTACAGGGCAATACGGCTGTTTAACTATATAATGGCGATATAAAAATTATGCCTGCTTTCATTTTTTTTTCTAAAAAATCGACCAGTATCGGGTCCCCGAGGGGCGAAAGATCCAGTGCTGCGCGGCCCCGCCAGAGGACTGTAGGGTTTGACGATGCTGATGTAGGAGGCTGATGTGAAGTTTATGCTGAGCTTGTGGCTGAAGGACACAGCATCCCTCCCAGGCGCGCATCCCTTGGGTGCAGGTTACTTAGAGTGAGCAGCTCTCATTAGTCTTCTGCAGAGAAAGGACACAGGTACAAGGATACAGCGGGCAATGAGGCCAGCTTCTGAAAATGGCGCATCAGATCAGTAAATATAACAGGAGTTTTTTTTATAATCTAGTCTCTGAGCTGGTTCTAGTTTGGCTTCAGGCTGTGCTGGGAGGGGGGTCACGAGCACAGATTTGTGACAGATGGTGATGTGATGCTCTGAAGCAGGGAAGAGCAGCCTTCAAGCGTTGTGACTCTGAGGAAGCAGGTTATCCGGTGAATGCGAGAGCTTCAGCCGTTATCTGCTTAATGTGTATTGATCAACCAGCAGCTGCTGATGAAGGCAGCCTTGTCTGGTCTCTGCGGCCGTTCCATAAAGCAGCCCAGAATAACCAGCCTTCGTCTTTACATCCAGTCAGTCTGCATCAGCAGATGTGAATAATGCACCGCAGACAAGAGCTGCTGTGGTGAGTGCATGTGGAAAACGCATGTGTGTCGTGTGTCTGAGCGGGATGTCTCAGACCTGAAATGCAGAGAGGGCAGTGGTGCATGCATGCACGTTTATTTTTACACGTGTGGGTTTGTGTTTGCGTGAAGGCTAACAGGAAACAAACGTTAAAAGATTAGGAATACAGGTTCTTTCTCCTTCAGCTGTTAGCGCATCCCGTGTTTTGCCTGTATGCTGTGTCTAAGGACTGTGCCCCATCTGGCATCTCTAACTCGCCTGCTTCTTACACTGCTGCGTCACTCTGGACCGGATGCAGTCGGTCTCCAGAGAAACGAGTCCTTGCCTTTGCAGACTTTTGCAGTGGGTGTGTTCAGTCCAGTCTGCTTCTAAAGCTCCAGCTCTCTTCCGTAACATTTATCGTTTTAGCTTCCTGCCCTGAGAGACCAAGGTGTGTGTGTTTGAGTGAATCAGGGATTGACTGTTGACGAAATCACAAAACTGTGAAGGGTTGCTGAGTGGTTAGGGAAACACGGTGGTCACAGGCTATAATGTACTGCTCACTCAAAGCACCTGAACTGCTTGTGTAAAACGTGTCGTGGAAAAGTGTAAAAACTGTAAGCTGCAAGATGTGTAACCTGCTGAGTGCCTGGAGAAACTGTTCCAATGAATTATGCTTTAGTAATTGCATAACCAATAATGCATGATGGATTTACAGAGGTGAATGTTTCTCTGTCAAACCCTCCTTTGCACTGACAGTCGACACAATGACCCCGCCTTCAGTTTCTGAGAAGAGACCGCAGGCCAATGGGCACCTCTCCCCCGTCCATCTACTGGCCAATCCGGGAAGTCCTGGAGGGAAATGTAAGTGGTGAGCTTTAAAGACCTCAGGGAGGTTAAATTCCTATGAATATCTGGTATGTTCCAGGCATGACATATGCCAGAGTGACAGCGTAACCCCGCTGTCCAGGAAGGCCACACCAATGAGAGCATATGTTAAACATCTGTCACCTCATTTTTCTTCTCCTTCAGTGGAAGAAAGGAGAGCACAAGTCAATGGCCACGCCTCCCCTGTTCGCCTAGCAGTCAATCCAGGCAGCCCGGCAGGTAAACACTGTAAGTCCAGCCCACGATGTTAACACGCGGTATGGAGACACAGAGACACAGCATCTGGCTACAGCAGTGTCCAGCTTGTGCCTTTCACACAACTGTCTTCGCCATCATGGTTGCGCGTTTGCACTCCTGCAGATGCAGACGGGTACCTGAGGACTGATGACAGGATGCGCCTAGCGAAAGAACGGCGAGAAGAGAGAGAGAGGAGCCTGGGTGAGATTTGCATCACATGATCCCGAATGTCTGCATGCGTTGCACATTGGTCCTGTGTTCAGCCGGGCCCGGGTCTGTCTACCAACACTACACCTTCACGTTACTTAATGCCCGTTTCAGCAGAAAAGGCTTAATTAGCTGTATTGACTCTCATCAGTAGTGATGTTAGTGCGGCATCCTAGAGGGAGTAATCTTGTATCCTGTCATAGGACAGGCATGAAGTACTTGGCACGGGGTCATTGACCCTAACCCAACCTTGAGCCAATCGGCTAAATACCACCTAAGTGCCATTTTGAATATATCTGTGAATATGACTCCTGATGTTCTCAGTGTACGTATGCCAGTCTCTTTGGCCATCGCCGAGGTGTTGCTGGTTTCCGGCCTGGTTTTCCCTGTCGGTTTCTCCAGCTGCACGGGAGCAGGCCATCCGAGAGAAGGAGCGCAGGGCCCAGCTGCAGTACGAGCGCACTGTGGAGGAGCGCTGGAGGCGTCTGGAGGAGCAGCGGCAGAAGGAGGAGCTGCGGAGGGCCGCCGTGGAGGAGAAGAGGAGGCAGCGGCTGGAGGAGGAGAAGGTTGGTACATCTCACACCCTGTCGGCAACACCCACTGCCAGGAGGGCTGCCCTTCTCCTCCTTGTTGTATGGCAATGGCCTTGGTGACACGTCTCTCTCTCAGTGATGGCCTTGGTGACACGTCTCTCTCTCAGTGATGGCCTTGGTGACACGTCTCTCTCTCAGTGATGGCCTTGGTGATACATCTCTCTCTCAGTGATGGCCTTGGTGACACGTCTCTCTCTCAGTGATGGCCTTGGTGATACGTCTCTCTCTCAGTGATGGCCTTGGTGACACGTCTCTCTCTTCCTAATTCTGGGTGTGACACACAGGAGCGACTGGAGGCCCTGATGAGGAAGTCCTTGGAACGTAGTTTGCAGCTGGAGCAGAGGCCCAGACGCTGGGTCTGGGGCAGGGAGGGTAAGTCAGGTCTGGGATGGGGGCAATGAGATGCTGGGATGGGGGGGTGACAGACTAGGATGGGGGGAGGATTCTGGGATGGGGGGCTGTTACTTTTGTGGACGACCTGAAGGTAAGACTCAACCTAGGGTGGTGCTTCTACAAAGTGCACCATATTTTCAGGTGAAAGGAAACGTCAGCGGTAGGCTGGGCATCCCAGAGCATGCTGGGTATCATGGCACCTATGTGCTACACACCAGCTTCCTCCCACAGTCCAAAGACGTGTGCGCTAGGCTAACTGGCTGCACCGCGAAGTTACCCGTTGTGTGTGAATGTGAGTGTCGGGCTAGCGACCCGTCCTCGTAACTGCAACCGTTTATAGAAGTGACAAGAATGAACGTTTGTTGACCGATATGCTGTGTAGCAGGGGAGGGTGTAACATTCAGGATCCCCCACGGTACAACAACAACAGAAGTGTGTTTTTGCGTTCCTGTGTGGTATACTTGGGAGCTTTGGAAAATTACTGAGAATGAGGTTGCTAACCTTGTGGATCTGGGGGTGTGTGTGAGTGAATGTGCCTGCATGTGTGCATCTGCAGGTCAGGGTAAGTCCTCGCTGTTGCTTGTATATGTGTGTTACAGCATAGAAAAATGCTGCTGATATGTGTGAGCTATCAGGTTGGGTCAGGACAGTGAGGGCTGGTCTGCCTGATCCTGGATCTGTGCCTGATGGCCTGTCTGAATCTGTCTGGTGGAGTCATGACAGTGAGGGCTGGTCTATCTGATCCTGGATCTGTGCCTTGTGGCCTGTGTGAATCTGATCCTGGATCTGAATTAACAGCAATGTTACAGCCTCTCTTATTATTATTATTGTTATTATTATTATTATCTGCCCCACTCTCCTGTGTCAGAGGTGCCTAGTCCTGCTTGTAATGCTCTCCTCTTTTTGCTCCACCCTGCTCTGCCCTGCCTGCTACCCAGGTGACTGTGAGAATGCCCTGCCCCCTCTCTCAGCTGCCTCCGCCCTCCCCTTCGACCTCGCCGCCCCCTCACCTGCTGTCAGCGAATTCAGCCACGGTACTGAGCTCCTGCCATTCTGTGTGCCATGGCAAAGCTCCACCCTTCTTGCCATGGGTTCCATTCTATGGCCCGTGTGTCTGGGTTCTGTCTTCTAGGATGTGCAGGAGACTGGGAGCCATTTTCTGCATTTTCCTCAGAGATTTCACTGTATGACTTGCATGTGCTTTGGCTGGAGGTCCAGCTGCAGATCTGCTATAGAATAGTGTGCAGATGTGTGAGTGTGTGCGTGTGTGTGGCTGTCATTGCTCCACATTTTCGGTTTATCCTCCATTGGATATTACAAATTTCATCACTGTCCCTCCTTTTCTTGGGTCTTGGTCATGGCTCTTCGTTTCCTCTCATCCTTTCAGAAGCTTTCTTTCCTTTTCATCTTTTTCCATCTCTTGCTTCCACTTTACTGCTTTTCCTTTTTTGTTTCCCTGAAAGTCTTCAGATGATGACAACATGGGGTTTGGTGGCTCACGCCACATCAGACAAAATTAACTGCTTTCTTGTTGTATCTCAGCCAGGAGGTCAGCTGAGGTCCCACAAGGAAGATGATCTGCACAGAAAGTGTCAATTATAGAGAGCATCCTTTCCATGAAATGTAGCCAAAACATAAATAGAAACCCCCAGAAGATTCTGACATCACTTCATATGCCTCTGTTGTGATGTCCTGATATCCAGTTCTCATAAAATGTGATTTGCCATAAGTTAGATGTTTCAGTGCTTTGACATCTGGGGTCAGGAAGTCCCCAATGTAAAAATTGTGGTTTTTTTTGTTTTACCTGTCCCTGGCATAAATTAAAATTTTGTCTGATTCCCCCATACTTCCCTTTCCCCACTGTAAACTTCCCATCATGCATCTCTCTACAGCAGCTAACTGTCTGTCAGTATCCACCATGACCCTGCCCCCATTCTCGGACCCAATCATCAGCAAGCACCTTTCATCCTCCTCTGTGGCTGTTAGCCGCACAGAAAAGAGAGGCAAGTGTGCCTGTGTGTGTTTTTGTGTGTGTGTGTGTGTGTGTGTGTGTGTGTGTGAACCTTAGAGAAACAGAGAATAACTCATAACTCGTAAATAGAGTAAGATTACTATGTTGTTGTTGTTTAGTCACGCAGTCGTGTCCGACTCTTCGCGACCCCATGGACCACAGCACGCCAGGCCGCCCTGTCCTCCACTGCCTCTCAAAGCCTGCCCAAACTCATGTTCATTGGAAGATTACTATAGAGAGTTTTAATTTGCTGTCTGTAGAAGTACAGATATTTTTGCATCTCCTGGTGACAAAGGACAGTACATAACACAGTACAGACAGATAAATTTGGCTGCAGTATGTTAAGTGCACTTGTAAGCTTTGTTTATGGGGATGTGTTATATCAGAATAAATTAATATGTGAATAAGCTGAGAGGGACCCTGCATAATGAGCAGTACTCATGAATAAACATTGCTAATGAGAGCAAGCAAAAGTAACCATGAATAACCAGCAATATGCATGAGTAACCATGAATAACCAGCCGTATGCATGAGTAACCATGAATTACCAGTAGTATGTATGAATAACCATGAATAACCAGCCGTACGCATGAGTAACCATAAATAACCAGCCGTATGCATGAGTAACTATGAATTACCAGTAGTATGCATGAGTAACCATGAATTACCAGTAGTATGTATGAGTAACCATGAATAACCAGCCGTACGCATGAGTAACCATAAATAATATGAATTAATATAAATAAAATTGAATTGAATGAATCAGCCGTACGCATGAATAACCAGCAGTATGCATGAGTAACAATGAATAACCAGGAGTACGCATGAGTAACGATGAATAACCAGCAGTATGCATGAGTAAACATGAATAATCAGCCGTACGCATGAATAACCAGCAGTATGCATGACTAACTACAAATAACCAGCCGTTTGCATGAGTATCCAAGAATAACCAGTAGTATGAATGAGTAACCATGAATAACCAGCCGTACTCATGAGTAACCATGAATAACCAGCAGTATACATGAGTAACCATGAATAACCAAGTTATTGCCACCTGCGTCACATCTGAAAACAGCTTAATAAAAGAATCATTATTGTACAGATGACAGAAGGTGCATAGGCGGACAGACAAGTCAACAGGACCACACTCTGTATCTGTTGTTAGGTTTCAAGAACAGCACTGAATTTAGCTGACTCACAGCCAGAGCATCCTTTCAAGAATACTGGAAACTCGGTGTGTATGGGATGTGCCCATTGGTATATATGTAGTGTATGTGTGTCTGTTTATTAACTGAAAGGAGGGGGCTGTAAATGAACCGTGACACCACAAAGTCCGCTTCGAATGCCTTTGGTACTCTAAATGACCTTTTTTTTCCTGTGTGCTGTGACCTTTCACCTTTCAACCCTAAACTTTGTACCTTTGAGGCAGTTGAATCTTGTGTCTTTGTTGGTGCAGTGCCACCTAGCCCACACAGGTCCCCCTACCGGGGGTCTCCGAGTCGGGCAGACCGTCGCAAGGCCACCTCAGGATCTCTGGCTCCTGCAGAGGATATTGGAGGGGGCACGGTGCTGCCAGGTACCCCCAAGGTCTGTGCCCTGATCTGCTGGGGGGAGGGGGCGGCGTTAATATCTTTCGCAATATCTATAATGTAATATAACTTAATGACATCGTTACCCAAAGATATACGCTAATATGCAAGTGTAGCCAAATAAGTATTATGCGTAGTTTTTTTGTCATAATTACGTACCTATTATACATTATGGGAGTTGAAAACACGAGACATCTTTAATTTTTAGAAGTGAGGTAAGTGATAACCACGCATCTACCTCTGTAGATGCTGTTTCACGACCCTGCAAGGTCCTTTAAAGTGACAGCAGGGCTATACAGCACTGGATCAGTGTCGCCCTTCAATAGTGTTGGGTGTCAGAATCCCCTCTCTGGGGTCCCAGTCTCTTGGTGTAGATTACAGCAGCCTTTTGGCTTCCTGGAGGTGGATCAGAGCACTCTGGTGAAGATCTCTGTCCTGTGGTGTCAGAAGCTCCACAGAGAACGGCGAACAGCTTCCCCACTCACGGGCTCCCCACGGAGGCGGCCTGAATCCCCTGCTACACCCAGTAGACGCCCTGCCTCTCCAGCAGCCATCAAGTAAGAGTGTGTGTCGGGGAAGCCTTTCTCTGGCCAGTAGGCTGCCAGTCGATGTGAGGTAGTCAGGACTCTATCCCCAGCTCTACACTGCATTCACTCACGTAAAGGTCCTCTTCGTGATACTTCAGGGTGCTGTCGAATGTGTATTTCTAGGGTGTTTCCCTTACATGTGGCTGTGCTAATAGCATGTATCTTATTTTCCACATTTTCAGGCCTGTTTCAAAGGGCTACTCCCAGTCTCCATGTGCCGTGCGAGAAAACCCCACGTCGCCACGGAGACCCAGCATTACCAAGGATCAGGATCGCATGCAGTTGGGGGCTCAAGACCCACAAGTCAAAGGGGTTCAAGATTACAATTCTTCAGAGAGAAGAAACACAGACGCTGACTCTCCCGGCAAGAAACCAATAGACCATGACTCTCCTAACATGAAAGTAGTAAACACTGACTCTCCCAGCAAGAATCCAATAAACACTGACTCTCCCAGCAAGAAACCAATGAATACTGACTCTCCCAGCAAGAAACCAATGAATACTGACTCTCCCAGCAAGAAACCAACAGACCATGACTCTCCTAACATGAAAGTAGTAAACACTGACTCTCCCAGCAAGAATCCAATGAATACTGACTCTCCCAGCAAGAAACCAATGAATACTGACTCTCCCAGCAAGAAACCAATGAATACTGATTCTCCCAGCAAGAAACCAACAGACCATGACTCTCCTAACATGAAAGTAATAAACACTGACTCTCCCAGCAAGAATCCAATAAATATTGACTCTCCATGCAAGAAACCAATAAACACTGACTTTCCTAGCAAGAAAACAATGAATACTGACTCTCCCAGCAACAAACCAATAAACCCTGACTCTCCCAGTAAGAAATCATTAATGACTGACTGCCATGACAAGGACACATTAATGACACCGCTGAGGTCTAACAAACTAGAAACGAATCCCTTCAAGTTGGAGACGCCAGAGAAGAAGCTGCCCAACCCAGAAAGCCCAGAGAAGTCAAGCAGCAAGCTGATCATGGAGCGTAGTGCTGGTTAGCACTTCCTGCCATCTCTTCCTGTTTGTTGTGTGTCAGATGATCACGTTACCTGCTGGTACAGTGTAGTAGACGCTTGTGATACATCTGCTCTGGTAATTAATCACAATGCCTGTGTTTCTGGTAATTATATCAGAAAGGTCTCCAGTGACACCAACGGGGAAGTCTGCTGCGGGGACAGTAGATGCCGAGGAGGCTTCCCGGCTGCTTGGAGAACGACGACGTCAAGCCCGTCTACACAAGGAGCAAGAAGAGAGGTGTGTGTGTAGAATGTTTATATTACATTGTGGGGATGGAATGTCCCCAGGAGGTAAAAACTTGACATGTTTACCTTGTGTGGACATTTGTCGTGTCCCCACAAGGAAAAACTCAGTTTTATAAAAATCTGTGACTGCAATCAGGAAACCAAAAGAGCCAAAAGTCTTGTATTTTGTTGGGTTACTTATGGTTAAGGTTAGGGCTGTCATAGTTAGGATTAGGGTTAGGCCCATAGAAACAGAAGGTCCCCAGAAGGTTAGAAATACGCAGATGTGTGTAAACGTTGGCCTCGTCTTTACGTCAACCCTCCTTGCAGGTTGAAGGCAGAGGAGCAGCAGAAGAAACAGGAGGTGGCACTGAGAGCGGAGGCAGAGAGGCTCAGAGGGCAGCAGGGGCAGAGGGCTCTTCAGGAAAGGGAGCTCCAGGCCCAGATGCACAGAGAGGTCATTGCTCCCAGCATGATGTTGCCATGGTGATTTCCATATCATCTCCAAAATGCAGAAGTGAGCTCACAGCGCTGCTGTAACCCTGTCACTGACAGAGGGAGGAGGCCGAGCTCCAGGCCCAGAAGGAGGCTGAGCGACAGAGGAAGCTGAGGGAGACACTGAAGCTGCAGGAAGAGCGGGAGAGGCTGCAGAGGAAGAAGGTGCTTACAAAGTATTTCAAACCTCTATGAGGAGTCAGCGTTTAGCTCCGTCTTCAGGAAAATACTCAGCAGTTGTGGCACAGGACCCTTTTAAAGGGCATCACTGTGAATGACAGTGGCTGGGGGTGTGTGACGATGGTCAGCTGACATAAGCAGGACCATCAGATATCGGATGTGTCCTCATTCACTGCCGCCATGTAGTTAGATTTCCCAGCGTCATCTAACATGATGTTTGACCTTGAGAACTTTTAAATCTTTCCCCAGAGGATTGAGGAGATCATGAAGAGGACGAGGAAGTCTGATACTGAGGTGGAGGTGACAGTTTGCCTGCTGAATGTCATTTTAGCCGCTGGTTGTTTCCCTGCTTTCTGCTGATGACGACGATCGAGTTTCTTTCATATCCTTTTGTGTTCTTCTCTTTTATTACATAGAAAGAGGATGTTCTCCCGCTGACATTGCCTGGGCCCTCAGGTACAAAAACCATGGTCAATGGTGGTGAATTCGCATCACCCTGAAGACACTCTGATTGAAACAAATTCATTTAAATGGTTCCTCTCTAGGAATAAATACTCCCATCTCTTAAAGCAGCACAGCAAACAGATGACTGTGGTGTAATGAGGGTGATCAGCAGGGACACGGAGGTGCAGTCACTCTGCAGAGTCACGTGTTACATGCACCTGACATGTCACACTGCTGTCACTGTAGTGATTCCTTGAATTCAGTCAGATGCACAGCCTGTACCATTGGTCCTGCATTCCCCCCGTTTTTAAACTCATTCTGCAAAATAAAGTATAAAATTTCTGCCCATCTCTGAACAGTCAGTTTTTCTGACCTATCAAAGCAAATGGACCTAAGCAGACCTGTAGTGGGCTTAGGGTTAGATCTTTTTAAGGAAGGTCCTACTCAGCATAACATTTAGATACTGTTCTGACCTTTGAACCTGTTTGCTCTCTGTAGAAGGAACCCATACATCTGTACTGAAAAACACACAAGTGGATGGACCAATGAAACAGCAGCTGCCTGGACAGGTGACAGTGAAGGAACAGAGGCCTGAAAAAGGGAAGATGGAGTTTAAGGAGCAACAGTGTGGACAAGTGAAGATGGAGGTGAACGGACAGCTGAAGGATCAGGGGCCTGGACAAGTGAAGACGGAGGTGAAGGAACAGGGGCCTGAAAAAGGGAAGATGGAGCTTAAGGAACAACGGTGTGGACAAGTGAAGATGGAGGTGAGCGGACAGCTGAAGGATCAGGGGCCTGGACAAGTGAAGACGGAGGTGAAGGAACAGGGGCCTGAAAAAGGGAAGATGGAGCTTAAGGAACAACGGTGTGGACAAGTGAAGATGGAGGTGAAGGAACTGGAGCCTGGAAAAGTGAAGATGGAGGTTAAGGAGCAGGGGACTGGACAGGTGAAGATGGAGGTGAACGGACAG
>JAACJT020000040.1:4884255-4897015 GCA_009936485.2 Gymnarchus niloticus | reverse complement strand
GAGGTTATACTGTGACAGTCAGTACTGTGACAAATGAGGTTATCCTGTGACAGTCAGTACTGTGACATATGAGGTTATACTGTGACAGTCATTACTGTGACATATGAGGTTATATCATGATGAAACATAGGAAGTTATATTGTAAATCTATACTGGAACCAACACCTGGAGTCTCATTTGACACTGAGAGGGTAAACACAGAACCCCACCCTGACTAAACAAATCATCATGAAAAAAACAAAAAAAAGAGAAAAGAAATTGGTGGAGGGGGGTGAGAAGAAAAGACACGTTTATGTGGCACTTAATGTGTTTTTATGGAAAACTCTCTGATCTCCAAGCTCAAATAAACCCTTCAACCACATCCATGTAAGACAGTGCTTAGTGAGATGAATGTCTGCCGGTGCTAACTCCACTGTGTACTGTCTGTGTGTGTGTGTGTGTGTGTGTGTGGGAGCCTCCAGTAATTTGTAATTCATTAGAAATATCAGCCCATTTCCTAATAAAGCCTTATCATTACCTCTTCCAGTAATGCTCACATGGCTTCCCATACATTTCAGAGTCATTTCAGCAGATGCCGGATTTCCCTTGAATCAGCTGGACTAAATGTGTCCGAGTCATAGTTAAAAGCTGACCTCATGTCAGATGTGGAGGCTTTTTGTCAGATTGAACATGTGGAATGTCCCCAAGTGACAGGGGACCCTCCTACACCAACTACTCCAAGACTCTGACCCGACGAACACCCAAAAAGAAGAATGTGGTCAGACAAGTTTATAGTGGTGCAGCAAAATGGATGGCTTAATTTTGACCAAGATCGAGACAAGCATTACCACACACACACACACACACACACACACACACACACACACACACACACACACACACACACAATGCCATACTTAGTAACTTGTTCCACAAGTAATTTACAACTGGCAGTACTCAATCTGAAACGTGAAGCAGCATCACACAAAGTTAATCATTTATCTCACTTTGTAGACCTGTTTCACACTGATCTAAACGCCTGTGAATCCTACGCCTCTCAATGTGAGGGAATAAACAAATCACAGTTGTTTTTCCCTCACCCTAAGATCCCCTGACCTAGGAAACCGGATCCTCCCAGCTTCTTTTGACACAAATCTCACGTAAAGACTTCCAAAGTTCCCCCGGTGTTTCATTCCTCCCTATTAAAGCCATCCAACCCACATCACTCCTGCCCCTCTAGCAGCTCCGAAGGAAGACCGCGTCAGTCTTACCTGTGAGAAAAGGTAAGCGGTTTCTGCTATCCCTCTTCTCAGGGCAACACTCACACACCTCTGTGCTTTATGTCTACAAACCATAGCAGGAAGTGGGAGTGGCCTCACAGTCCACCCCCTCTCTGCTGTTGTCAGTTTTCAAGCCACGCCTGCTGCCCTGGGCCACTATATGCCATGGTTTCAGATTTAGCAGAGAATTCTTTGCTGCTTTTGCAAGCCTCAAATTCTCCACTTGAATGATCAACCTGTATGCTATTTAAGAGGACAGGTAGCAGAGCTGTTAAATGACCGGGCTTTTGGGCAGAGAAAGGCCTCTTTCCTGAATGGGTTACATGAGATGTACAGTGAGTGTTACGTTCTGGAAAGGCCTGTTTTTCCTCAGGCTTTCTTGATTGTTTGTAAAGTCAGCAGTAACACAAACTAGTAGCTGGATAATGAACACTATGGAAGAAAGTCCAGGGAGAGGTTTGGAAAGAGAAGTGACTTTTTGAATTGGGTCAAGAAGAAGCCTTAGATCTACAAATAAAAGACACTTTTTTCCATGTTTTGTAAATATCTTAAGTAGGAACTAGTTAGTCTGGCTTTAACTGACGTGAGCTTGTTTGCCTTACTGTACAATGAATCTCCTAGTAAAGGTGCTATTTCAAACCAAAACTATAAGTAAATTTAGCTTTCAGCTACATTTTTAAAAAGCAAATTTCAAATGGGGAAACCTAAAGGAAACTTTCAGCTCTGGAAATGCAGAACAGCTGTCAGCTATAAAAAGATAAGCTGAGCATTAAACTCTGTGAAATGATTCAGTTATAAATCCATATTCAATGCCCGACAATTTAAAACTGAGCTGTGTCCGGCACGCAGCAGAACGTCACTACCAGCTCAACAGAAAACAAATGGTTGTTTTTTGGAAAACGCATGTATGCCTACAGAGATGTAATGCTTAGCTCGCTTTTTTAAGATTCACTTTTTATTTCCAAAATTCTCCAGTACAAAACAATAATATGCAAAAAGAACAATATCACAAATCAAAACAAATGGCAGGGGAAATAAAAATGAATTGAACTTTTTTAAGGTTTTACAGAGCATAATGTTTTTTTTTTTTATATATATATATATATACATTTTTCGTTGGAAGAGCCTTGAACATGACTGATGACTGACTGATTTCATTGCGTAGCTCCTCCAAACTTGGCCCCTCTTTGACTTAATGGTCCTGCTGAAGACGCCTGAAGTCCTCACGCTGTTTGAGGCGCAGCGCCCCCTAGCGCGGGGATCGGGAGCCGCAGCGTCGTAACGCCGCTGAATTTACGGCAGCCGGTCTGTCATCATGTGGGCAAACGAATATGCTGACATGAGACGAGCTGAGAATCGGTGCGACGATGACAGAACCGTTTATGTGGGCAATCTGGGCAGTTTGGTGAAGGAGGAAATTCTCTTCGAGTTGTTCCTGCAGGTACCTGTAGATACATCTGACAAGCGCGCATCTCCAGACGTCATGTCAACATTTATGGTTTATGTACACCTGTACATTTATTCAGGGCCGGTACCATTTAGTGACAGTACAACAGAAATGTGAAATACTCATTTTGACATGTTAACCGCAGACAGAAAGCCGCGGCTTCTCTTGTGTCTTCTTCATGGAGGTGTCTGTGGGGCTTCTGGGTTTCTCCTCCCCAGGCTGGTCCACTGAAGAGAGTCACCATCAGCCGTGACAAGGAGGGCCGGCAGAAGTCATACGGCTTTGTGTGCTACAAGCACCGTGAGGCGGTCCCTTATGCCATCGCCCTGCTCAATGGAACCTGGCTGTATGGACGGCCCATCAAGCTGCAGTATCGATACGGTGGGCTTTCCAAGACTGAAGTGATAAATGTCCCGGTCTGAATTCAGCTCACTTCGTTTATAGAGTGCCTCTCACAACACGGCTGTCCCACGACACTTGATAAGCTTTATGTATGTGCTGTACAGGTGAATACCCAGAAGTCCTAGGTTATCATGGAATGAGACCTCACACAGGAACAAAGACATACATTCTGGTGTCAGGGCTGAGAATTCAAATGCATATTAACCAAAAAAAGAGGATTCATATCCAGGATCCTGCTAACGCTCCACCGTGTTGCAGGGAGTCATGGCGGTGGGGAGAGAGGACCTCCGGCAGCTGATGGTGGTTCCTGCAGCTCCAGCCAGCCAAGACACAGGTGACCTGTACAGGCAGCATGGGGTGGCTTTGTTGAGAATTAAACTATAACGAACCGGATTGCAGGTGGGCATGGAGAATGCAGGATTAGGCTGCTGGGTGTAGCTATCTCCTGGGACCGCTTTCTTGGGGGTATGCCCTATGTGTTCTTTATATGTAAAGATGCATCACGCTACACTCTGCAGGTTTTCAGTCTTGTTGTCAGACATGTTGTGGTTCATCCATCAGCTTCTTTTCCTGCTTTCTCCCTTGCAAGCAGTGCAGTGGCTCCCTTCCCAGAATCCTCGGTGTTGCAGTTCCCTGGCCTCCCCAGCCACAGCCCATCCCAGGAGTGGTTCTGGAATATGGTGAGATAACAGCATCACCACTGTCCCATAGGAACAGGAAGTGTGCCCCGTAGCCTAAGCTCTCGAGTTGTCCAGTTTTCTGTTGACATTACCCGTTGGAGCGGACTGATGATCTCTCCTCTGCTGCAGGTGTGTGGACAGGGATCTCACTATTCACTAGCTACGCCTCCTCCCCACCACCACGCCCTGCCTTCTGTCCTGCGTGACTTTCTCCCACCCCTACCCTGGTCAGCCCTGGAATTCCCCCAGTGGACACCTCCCCTCTTCACCTCTGGCCGGGCTCTGCCCTCCCTGCTAGCTGGCTTTGCCCCAGAGGCTGAGGGGCAGCCAGGCCGGAGGGGCAGCTCAGAGAAGGGCAAAAAGCGCAAACACCGACGGTTGCATGAGAGCCAGAGGAAGAGGGCACACAGACTCTGAGTGGGGCATGTTCAGGTGCTGAGCCCGGCTGGAAGTCCTCCTGTAAAGATGTGGAATAAATCAGAACGCATGTGAAAATCTCAGCCTCCTCTTTCTTTGGTGTAATGTTTGCTTTGTATCTGGTTTTACTCGCCAGCTCGGAAGAGCATTACATAAGAATGTTTTAAGATGACGATGGTTTTTACATTTTTTTTATATTTACCATCCCTTAGGCACAGGGCGTAACAAATGCCTGTTAGAGTAAACAATGGCTGTTTTAAGGGGCGGTGGACGTTTAAAGGGATGGTTACTGTTACAGATTTTCTTTTCCATACCTACATTTATTAAGTACACTGCATCATAAAAGTCTTGAATAAAGCAATACATGATACAGAATCTTAGGTAAAAATTACAGATAAGGTATATACCAGTTGTGGAATGGTGTGGGAATCTGTCAGAAATTACTGCCTTTTCAGCAACTACTGGAAGAGTCAGACCTGTTCAAAGTCTGTTGGTGCACAGCTGTACATGTGTTGTTGACACTGATCATCAGAATGCTGTTTTTTATTATGCACTTGCCAGTACTACTCATTAGCTATTATGAGATTAGGAGAATTGCCTTTAACGGCACCATAAAACTTCACAGCAGGACTTCCTGATTGGTCAGGCTGAGAGTTTGAAGTCGGCTCTGAGGCTTTAGATGATGAGTGAAGGCTTTACAAGAAGAACGTACCCTAAAGAGTGACCGTAGGGACAGCAATACCACAGCATGGCCAGAGAAAGATGTGGTTTGTCCTTCACTGAGGTCTTCCTCTCCATACTCTTCCTCGGTCTGCTGCTTGTGTGTGTGGGCCTCATGATCACCAGCTGGCTGACCCTGCACCCTTGTGGTAAGCTTCCAATGACCTCCCTTCCTCATTTGTCTCCTCTTATTGCGTCTTTCCCTTCCTCCCATGGAAGTTCTGGAGGGTAACTGGTCTACCAGTCTTTGAAATGTTCACAGTCGCTCTTTCACTGCTGTATACTTGCCTGCTGACCCCAGCTTGTCTGTGGGGGTTTTGTCTGTTGGGCTGATATCTGAGGTGTTCAGCTGTATGATAAAATTAATTATTTTTGCTGATCAAAATAAACCCCCCCACCATCTACTGGACAGAAAACCAGAACCATTTGGACAGAACCACATCAGTCCTTAGTGGAAAATTCACCATTCTCAATGGCCCCAGGTTTACTGAGAAGCTTCTTAACAAGTCGTCGGAGCAGTTTAAAGCCCTGGCTTTCGATATCGAGCATCTGGTAAGAATTCAACTTTCATTCCTGCATTCTTCTCCTCCTCCCCTTCCTCATTCCAATTTCTAATGTTCTGTCTGTAGGTCGCAGAGCTTTATGCTGGGAGTATTCTGGCAGAGCAGTTCAGAACCTGTGTAGTCAAGCATTTCAGGTGATGTTCTGGTCTACATCCTCATGCGTTCGCTCTGTCTCTATCCTTTTCTAAAAGGGTTAAAGTAGTAGCTGATTCAACCACGGGTGTACATGCCATGCGAATGTTATTGATTTTTAGTAAACATGAGAAACATGAAAAAAAAACTTTTTACAGCCAAGGGAGCATGGTGGTGACCTTTGACCTGCTCTTCTATGGTATTGTGGATTCAAAGGATGCCAAGGAACAACTGGTGGACAGGGTCAGGGCCAGAGTGAATGGGACTCAGGGGGTGTTTGTTATTGATGAAAGCAGCATCTGGGTGACAGGTACGTATACGTAGTGAAATCACAGTATTTTATACACAGCCTAGGTTGTCTGAGTTGCTCAGTACGATTACTATGGTAACGTGTTTGTTACTGCTGCTGTAGTTTTCAAGAGATACACCAGGCTGTGTATGAGTGAAGTCACTCAAGACATCCAGAGGTGTGTGTCTGAGACCCATTTGTGTGGTAAAGGAGTGTGTGTGTGTTTCACTGCTTAAGTGACACAACACTGATTACAAGCCATCCTTTGAGTACAGCAGCCCACCTGTCCAGTACAGCTCAACCCTCCCCAACAGCTCACCTGTCCAGTACAGCTCAACCCTCCCCAACAGCTCACCTGTCGACTACCATGGGAAAGCTAAGCTCAGTAACAGGTAAGCTGCTCCTTGGATGTCTTAAATGTGAGCTTTTATATTATCACATGGATGATGAGTTCTAATCCCTCCATCTGTATCATAATCACATATTTAGGTCATTCCATTGCGTTGATTCATATGACAGCTGTGATGTGCATTAAAATGCTACTTCCATGTTTCCAAGTGACTTCATGTGTGACGAACGGCTTGTGTTTCTGTGCTTTCAGTGCGGTGCCCAGCTGATCACCTGGCCTGTCGTGATGGCAGGGGGTGTGTTCCCATCACGCAGGTTTGTGATGGAGCCCACAGCTGCCCTGACGGCTCCGATGAAGATGTGGAACTCTGTGGTGGGTGGACCACTGAGATAGACCTTTCATGTATGACTGATGCACAGTTTAATGTCAGGTTCAGCTAAGCTTTGTACTATTTTCTGATTCTTGTCTCAACAGCAACGGTGTGTGATGGGCAGTTCTTGCTGCTTGGCCAGTCTGGCAGCTTCCAGTCTAAGAACTTCCCCCTGCCGTACGACGCTGACATATTCTGTCGCTGGATCATACGGTACTGGGTGTTTCTGTCACCTTACCAGCATTCAACACTCAGCCATATCTCTCCCACATCCAGCCGCTGTCACTCCACTCACAGTCAATATTCACACAAGATGAAATAAACATAATCAGTTCTTGTGATTTTTAGGGTTCCAGAAGGACTCGTTATAGCGATTGAGTTCCAATCCTTTGAGACTGAAGAACATATTGATTCTCTGAGGCTTTATGAGGGAACAGGACAGACTAAAAAATTGACCTGTAAGTAGAAAAAAATTAAAAACTGTATGAATTTAGACTATTGCTTGAGTCCTCCTTCTAAGGGTGAAGAGTCTCAATTCAATGACTGCGATATTTAAATCCCAGTTTTTACTGATTGCATCATTGAATGACTGATTGATTATTTGTTTAAAATGCGCTAACAAATAGGCTAACAAGGTGATTTATTAAGGAACTGAAGCCATTCATTGGTGTGTTTCAGACACACTGTCTGGACGCTCACCCGGCGAGGTGTGGCTCCTGGCCCATGAAGCGACTGCAGAGTTCTCCTCTGACTTCATTAACACCTTTGGTGGATTTAGGGCTGCCTACCGGGCAACAAATATTACTGGCCTTTCCAGTGAGTCACCTTGATGTCTAAGAGCAAGTACCGCTACCTTGTGAACGGCACTGGAAAGGAGGGTTGGTTTGTGAGATAGCCCTGTAAAAGTCACAGTACATGCGTGTCCCCTACTAGATGAAGAGATTGCCACCTGCTCTTTTGAGGTAGGCCTGTGCTTCTGGAGGGAAGATCCCCATGAGGATATGGCCTGGCTGAGGGTTAATGGCCCTACCTTCCCTCCTCTAACTGGGCCTAGCTTTGATCACACGTTGGGGAATCTGTCAGGTAACATGGGATCCTCCGGGCCCTGAAACACACAAATCACTGCTGAAGCTTTTGTCAGGTCACAGGTCCTGACTGTCTAGGGCCCTCAGGCCCAAGGTCTGGTTCCTATGCTTCTTGTGAAAAGCTCTCCATAAATAAAATTGAATTGCATTAAACTGGGTCTGTCCTGGGAAAGAAAGGCATATGAGTCCTCCCGTGTCTCTTTGCTGTGTATTACCTTCCTCAGGGTACTACATTGTCACTCCAAGAAGCCTTGTACAGTGGGAGAAATATTTCAGAATACACAGCCTTCCATTGGCTCCTGCAAGTGAGCCCATGTGTCTGAGCTTCTGGTTAGTGCTATCTGTTCACCCCTGGGTGATGTGACAACCTCCCATGCGTTTACTGGTGATAAACCCGCATATCTGTGTGCTGATTAACTCAACAGCACGCTTTATTCATGTCATTCCTGTTGATTTGGGTCTTTCTGTTTTCCCCGATGCACAGGTACCATATGTTTGGTGTAGACGTGCAAAAGCTAAGGGTCCTCGTGTACAGGCCGACGTCCGTCACGGTGGTCTTCCAAAGGGAGGGAAACTACGGCGACGCTTGGCACCGTGGACAGACCACACTTTATGACATGGCACAGCTAACGGTCAGAGCAGCCAGGATTCTTGGTGGGGGTGTGAGAGTCAGGGATACAGGGAAAGCTCTAGAAAAATCACTATTGGCCAAGAGCTGTCAGTTAATGATTCCAGAGGTTAGGGTTAAGGGTAAATACTTACAGTTCATATTTTATGACATCATTCTTCCCCCCTTCAAGTCGAAGTCCTGCTGTTGCATCATCTGGCCACAGTGCTGAGATAAAGACTTAAATCCAGTGTTTTGGTGCTTCGGGGGCAGTAGTTCAACGCTAGTCAAGCTGAAAATGTTGTGCTTATGTTAGGATCTAGGACTAAATATGACCAGCTGAGCCCAGCAGCATGATTCTGGCATGTTCATCCACTGTGACCTGTAGCAATCAAGCCTTAGTGTGACTGTAACTCATACTTCATGCATTAGTGACCTGTAGCACATACTGCATTAAATAAGTGTGACCTGTAGCTCATTTTGTCCTCAAGGTGGTGTTTGAAGCCCAAAAGAAGGGGGGTTTCAGTGATATTGCCCTGGATGACATCACCTTGAGCAGGGGGCATTGTCTAGATGGGGTCTATCCGGAGCCCACCCATGTTCCTGTCCCCACGAGTCCCCCCCCTCTGCCGTGTAGGTGATGCTCACATTACCCTATATACCTGTGCCCGAGTGTGTAAGCATACAAGCTAACAGGAAGATGGATATGTGGTTTTCAAGTGTGTTCTGCATTCTTCAATTTACAGCAGACTGTGGGGGGCCCTTTGACCTCTGGGAACCAAACTCCACTCTCAGTTCTCCCGGCTACCCGAAATCCTACAGCAGTAACCTCTCCTGTGAGTTAATGTTCCAGAGTGTGTCTGTCTGTACTTCGCTTAGTTCTGTTCTTTGCATGTGACAGTGTGCTGTTTCGAGTTGAGTGCTGTGTTTGTCAGAGTCAGTGAAGGATTGCTGCATTGCTGTAGGTGTGTGGACTCTACACGCGGAGGAGGGGATGAACATCCAGCTGCACCTCCTGGACTTTGATGTTGAAGCAACATTTGATATGGTAGAGATAAGGGATGGAGAGGGAGCCGAGTCCACACTGCTGGGTGAGAGAGGGCGTAGTCTACACGGATCGGGGGAGAGAGGGCAAAATCTGTGCTACCGGGTTAAATTGAGGGGGTAATCTGTACTGGTGATTGAGATTGGGAGTAGCCCACACTGCTGAGTGGAGGGAGGGAGTAGGGTTTAAGTGCTGGGTGAGAGATTATGGGTAGTTAGCTAGGGGTGGTGTGTAGTAAACCACACACACCATAACAAACACACTGATACACGTTCTTACATGATTACTAATCCCATGCCACTGCCTACTTGTATGACAGGGATCTTCACTGGCAGCAGTGCGCCATTTCTGGACCTATTCTCCACAACCAATCGTATGACAGTGCTGTTTTTCACGGACAGTTCCAGATATGGTCGTGGCTTCCATGCAAACTTCACTTCTGGCTTCAGGTTAGGTCGTCCCGGTGAGGCTTCATCCAAATTTGGAGATTAAAAATACATGGTTGGTATAACAGGGACATTAAAATAAGCTGTTATAAAGTATTATAAAGTATTCCTCTGCTTTGGGAGTGTTTGATCGCATGGGAGTTTGATGTCACGTGCCTTTAGGCTCTCGTAAGTTGAACTGCTCTTTTTTGGTGTTAAATTCATCTGCAGACCTCTCTTGCCCGTATCGTTGTCCTTTATCCACAGAACCGTGTGTACATGGAAGCTTCCAGTGCAGTTCTGGGTCTTGTGTTTCCAACACCAGTGTGTGTGACGGCCAGCCAAACTGCCCTGATGCCTCAGATGAGGCCGAATGTGGTAAGCAGATGTGACTAAACTTGCCCTGCCAACAGATGGTGCCTGTTTTGTACACCGAGGCAGCAAATGGATGCTCTGGGGGAGGGTGCCCTCTAAGCTGGTATTATCAGATGATGAGCGTATGAAGGGAAGGCTCTGTGTGGGAGATCTAGTCCTTACTTTTGGGTTCTGTTCTTGGCAGGTTACCAAGTGCTCTTTTAAGTTAGAGAGCAAACCATGGATTTGTATCTAGTCTGGTTGAGCTACCCATTTACACCGCGAGTGTGCTTAATAAATTCCCTCTTTTTCTCCTTTGAAGCAGAGATCCATGACCCATGACCCATGGATCTCTGCACTGAATCTGTGTCTTTCCCACAGTGGACCTCCTTTCAGTGAGTGGAACCAGCACTGGACTGGTGCATCTTCTGGTCCAGGGTTCCTGGTACATGGTCTGTGGTAGATACTGGAATCCAAACCTTTCCAGCTTTGTCTGTCGCTATCTGGGCTTCCGGTAAGTGGAGCAAAACACCAGCCTGGGCTTCCTACTCTTTAAGTGTAGTTACAGTCTGGATGTATCAGTGTCTGCATTTAATCTGTTAACCACCAGGGGCTTCATTTATGCTTTTAACAGTAATTCTTTGTCAATCACTGAAGCACATCGAGATATTGTTAGGCTAACGCACAGCCAGTGATGCTCTAAGCGTCTTTTATGGTGGTCTTTCACGCTACGTTCTTCACAACTTTCTCATTCACTTTGGCTTTCTCCTTTCGTTTTTCGTCCCATTGGCTGAGGCTGGGTGCTCATAGCATGTTTTTGTTCCATTCCAGGAATGGAAATGCCTCAATGTCACTCATACCTGAGGGAAACTCCATGTCCTTCATCACTTTGAGTGAAACTCAGAATGGAACTTTGGACCTCATCCCCAGGTACGAGTGTGCAAGTCTAGTCCCAAAACAGCATGCCTACATGGCAACCAAACATGATACAGCGTTTTTTGCCACACACCACACCATGAGCAGCCGGTCACAACACGGCATCATTACCATGCAGCAAACCCCCACCACCTCCTAGTAACACCTGAAGCTTTTTGTTCCATGCGTTGTATTTTCAGTGATTCTTGTACTGAGCAGAAGATTGTATCTTTGGAGTGTAACAACAGCCGTGAGTATAAAATATAGCTCATGATCTTCTGACATTCAGTACTCCCGCAGAAAGACAGACTCATGGCAATGTATAAAACAAACATGCGTGTCTCCTGCCATCACTCTGATTTTGTGTTGTAGCTTGTGGAACTCAGATTGTCCCATCAAAGGCAGGAGACCCTGTGATGACAGAACTTTGGATGGAGGAGAATGTGGAGAGCCGTAACCTCAAAATAGCGGGTGGCACAGATGCTCCCATGGGGGCGTGGCCATGGATGGCGTCACTACACTGGAGAGGTCAACATGTATGTGGGGCATCACTGATTGGCAGGGACTGGCTACTTACTGCTGCCCACTGCCTTTATGGGTGAGCCAGGCTCCTTTGTGTGGGTCTTTCTCATGCTTCCTGTGGTCAGCCTGTATGCATCATTTTCATCCTGTGTCCGGCCCGTGTGTCGTTTTCATCCCGTGTCCGGCCCGTGTGCATCATTTTCATCCCGTGTCAGGCCCGTGTGCGTCATTTTCATCCCATGTCCGGACCGTGTGCGTTATTTTCATCTAGTGTCCGGCCCGTGTGCGTCATTTTCATCCCGTGTCAGGCCCGTGTGCGTCATTTTCATCCCATGCCCGGACTGTGTGCGTTATTTTCATCTCATTTCCGGCCCGTGTGCGTCATTTTCATCCCGTGTCAGGCCCGTGTGCGTCATTTTCATCCTGTGTTTCATCTTATGTTCAGCATATGCGTGTCTTATTTCCCTTCTGTGTTCAGCCTATGTGATATCTCTGAGGATCAGAGCTTGTTACTCCTGTAAGAATCTGTGTTTCTACACTATTTTTACTTTCTCATGTTTGCACCTGTTGTAGTTCTCTGGATTTCCTAAATGCCTCTTTGAGCTGGGTCCTTGTTTCAGCCTTTCACTGCTTGTACCCTGGTTCTGACCCCACAGGAAACACCTTCATCTCTCTAGCTGGACAGTCTATCTGGGTGTTCACTCACAGTCCAATATCAGCTCCCTGACTGTGCAGGAGTACAGGATAGACCACGTAGTTTTCAACAAGCATTACAACAAGCGGACCAAGGATAGTGACATAGCCATGATTCATCTGGATAAGCAGGTCACCTTCACAGGTGTGCAGACCGTGTTGACTGTGTGAGATCCCGCATGGATTACCTACAGACAACTGTAATATATTTGACCTATGACCCTGACCAAGATGAGCAGTTTGAAGTGGTATGGATTTAATATATTTTGGAAATAAAGAGCAGAGGCTGAGATTTGTTTCTTTATTTTCAAATATGTTACAACAGCTTCACTTTCCTTTCACAGAGTATTTCAATATACAACAAGACTATACTCATTTTACAATGTGTAGTCTATACACATCGCCTGGGCTAGTCTCTCACAGTGTGTACTCTGTATATACACAGACTGGGCTAGTCTCTCACAGTGTGTACTCTGTATATACACA
>JAACJT020000040.1:4863891-4876931 GCA_009936485.2 Gymnarchus niloticus | reverse complement strand
TAGTGTTCTGTAGGTAACTGTAGTGTACTGTAGTGTAACTGTAGTGCTCTGTAGGTAACTGTAGTGTAACTGTAGTGTTCTGTAGGTAACTGTAGTGCTCTGTAGGTAACTGTAGTGTACTGTAGTGTAACTGTAGTGTACTGTGTGTCCCCATGAATAACGTGCTGACTCTCACAGTGGAAGGCTGCTGCGAATCAGCACCCGTCTTGCTGAACGCCGTGCCTGAGCCTCCTTCTTAAATTAATACTGTCTGCACGATACCGCAAAGTGAATTTCTTACACGGCAATAAAAAACACGATTCGATTCAGAAAAAAAATGAACTACAAACATAAATGCAGAACGTTCGTCTCACAAGTGACGCGAGCATGACGGTGGTTCACACTCTGCCGTAAAATGTTAACACTTGCGCGGTATCGAGCCTGACTGGTGTATTACATTATATATTATTATATTATTATAATACAGCGATGGTGAAGTCTGCGCATGCGTATACGTGGCGCACATTCGCGAAGCTGAGGATGCTGCTTACGTCATAGAGGAAGCGCCGGAAATTGTGCTGTTCTGTACGCATGCGTGGAGGCGACACGCTTGTTCGGTATCGGGGAGAGCAAACCCGGTAGTAAGAGGTATTTTCAATTCAATTCAATTCAATTCGGTTTTATTTATATAGCCTTTAAGAAGAAGCACTGTCACAAAGCACTTTACATAGACCCGGGCCCAGGGTCCCCAGAGAGTAAGATGAAGGCGACAGTGGCAGGGAAAAACTCCCTCAGGAGGAAGAAAGCTTGGGAGGAACGTTTTTGGTAGTGACAAGTTCAGCGTTTGTTAGTTAATTTTACTCAATTTAGCACCTTTCAAGAGCGAGTGTCACAAAGTGGTTTACAATAAGAATACGATGAATAAAAGTGAAGCGGTGGAAGAACAAAAGCAAAGAATCGCAGAAGACAAATCATAACAAAAGCATCCGCCAATATGGCAGATAATTACTGTGTCTCTTCAGTAGTTTTACATTTTGATTTGAGTATACTTTGTTTTCATCATCTTGAAACACATAATGGTAAGTTTAATTTTTGGATGATACTACCAGGAAGAAAATTAGCTAAGTTTTAGCAACCAAAACTAGGCCATAGCCAGAACAGTACAAGTGATCACTTGAAGTACCGTATTGATCCGAATTTAAAACTGTTTTTTCCAAAAATGACATCTCAAAAAACTGGGTTTGTCTTACATTCAAGCACTCAAAGGCCATTACACACATGCAACAGTAGATGGCGTTAATTTCCCACCACCTGAATGGAGTCAATTGAAAGGAACGATGAAGAAAAATAATCTCGAAAAAACTGCAAGTTACTAAGACATAAAAGAGTCAGCCTATATAAGTAATGCTTTTCCAGTATTATTGACCAGGTTGTTTTTTTCCCATTTTATTATTTAATAGTATTTATTTCAATGTCTAGGTTAATGTGTTTACTGACATAGTGTAATTGTAGTGTATAATTAGACTAAATACCATCTTCACAGATTGATGCACTTATTAAAATACTGTAGATTTTATATGTGCTTGTCATATAAAACAATTTTTCTTATAATTTAGTACTTCAAAAACCTTTTTCCAAAAAATAGTTGTTGGGAGCAGGTGGGAAGGTTGTCTTATAGTCTCTTGGTGAGGGCAAGCAGATGTACTATGGAAGCAGCACACTTCCTATTCCATGCCACCTGTGTCTAGGGTGAAGACCTGCTTACTCTGTGCTCTCAAGCTCCCACAGTGCACGCTTTGCCACTTCTGCCATCTGCTGTACCACTCAGATTGCAATGGCTAACTTGAACAACCTTTCTTAACTAGCCACTGGGTCTCAGTAGTCTTATCTTTCTGTTAAAAGACACTGTTAGGCTCTTCTTTGGCTGAGTGGTTAAGGAATTGCGCTGGGGTGCTAGGAGGTCCTGGGTTCAAGACTTACCTTGGTAAGTAAAAGTAATACCTTGGTAAGTAAGTAATAAAACCCTTACTGCCAAGTAAAATGGTGGTTGTGGGTAAGTCATAGGCTAGATTGAGAGTGTGATTGAAGAGGATGTGTTATTACTAGACTGTAATAAAAAAAGACTAGGTAAGATTAAAATCTTTATTGTCAATGTATTAAAATGGGCCCCCCCACAGGGGGTGGGGGGGCAGTTTTTAATACTTCTTAAAGGCTTCTTTCTCTCATGTGAGTTACTTTCTTATCATTAATCCAGGTATTCAGTCTTAGGCAACTGAATACCTGGGGCTTGAACCATTAACCATGAGGTTAGGACCCTTATCACCTTACCTGCTGCACCACAGGCCCAAGCAGACTTAAAAACCTTAAAAAAATAATTAAGTTTTTCACTACCTTTCTCCAACTGACTACTTAGCTCTACACATAATTACTGCAACATAGAGGTTCCTGATTGTTTTAATTAGGAACGCTTACTGCCAAGTACAAGCCGTCATCTTCTAGATTATGGTTTTCTGTGGGGGTTACAGCCTTAGCATTTAAAAAATGTGATCAAGAGGAAACACTTGGTGCCAACTTTGAACCACCACCTCTCTTCTTACACAGCTATCTCCCTACCCACTGAGCTATCATTTAAAAACATGGATTAGGCATGTTCATTATCAGATCTGAACCTTGAACTTCGAAGGTAAGCAGCTGGCACCTTGCCCTCTATGCTTCTCTACCATAGCACAGATTATGTTTGGCAACTTTCTTGCCTACATTGTCCTGGTTTAAGTGCTATAGTGTTTAAAGAGTTTTGGATTAAAGGTAACCTTTGCCTGATTTAAACCTCGACCTTAACCTTGGGTAAGGAGCTAGCCGCTGAGCCACTGCACCAGTCCACCCCAGGAAGGGTAAACTCTGACAACCTTAAATGCACCTTAACAGACTCTGACTGGAGCATGGCATCAGATGGTGTGACTACTGGATTTTCATGTTCAAGTCTCTATAGTTTACAGAGAATGGTGTAAAAAACCAACATCAAGTCTACACCAGTTCTGTAGGTTGAAATCCCTCACTGATGACTAAGGCCAGAGGAGAATGGGTGGGCAGACTGATTGGAACTAACACGAAGGCTCCAATATCTGAAATATCTACTCATAACTCCAGTGGCAATCAGAACAGCATCACTCAATGCATACATTAAACCTTGAAGTAGATGCGCTACAATTTAGTCACTTCACCTGGGCCTCGTTACTCAGTTAATTTTTGAAATAATGCCAATTAGCTTTTCTATATCATTGAAAAACAGTGAGGAGACTCTGGAGAAGTGGAGGTATGCTCAAGAGAGGAGAGGAATGAAAGGTCAGTAGGACTGAGAATACGTGTGTGAATGAGAGGGAGGACGGGAACGGTGAGGATGCAGGGAGCAGAGTTGGCAAGGGTGGATGACTTTAAATACTTGGGGTCAACACTTAAGAGTAACAGGGAGTGCAGAAAAGAGGTGAAGAAGAGAGTGCAGGCAGGGTGGAGAAGAGTATCAGGAGTGATTTGTGACAGACAGGTACCAGTAAGAGTGAAAGGGAAGGTCTACAAGACGGTACTGAGGCCAGCTGTTATATTGGCTGGAGATGGTGGCACTGACAAAAAGACAGGAGACAGAACTGGAGGTGGCAGAGTTAAAGATGTTTAGATTTGCATTGGGTGTGCCGAAGATGGACAGGATTACGAATAAGTATATTAGAGGGTCAGCTCAGGTTGGACAGTTTGGAGACAAAGTCAGAGAGGCGAGATTGCATTGGTTTGGACGTACAGAGGAGAGACAGTGGGTATACTGGGAGAAGGATGCTGAGGATGGAACTGCCAGGCAAGAGGAAAAGAGGAAGGCCAAAGAGGAGGTTTATGGATGTGGTGAGAGAGGACATGCAGGTGGTTGGGGTGACAGAGCAAGATACGGAGGACAGGAGGAGATGGAGGCAGCTGATCCGCAGCGGCGACCCCTGACGGGGGCAGCCAAATGATAAATAGTAGTAGTGGATATCATTGAAGGACAATCTTCCTGAACTTGGTTATATTCCTCTAAAAAAAAAAAAAAAAAAAAATTATAGCTGGAGTAGCAAGATATTGAATACAAGTACAAAGACAGCTCTGGATCACGTATGGTACTGAGATTAACTTTTGTGCAAAATTTAACAGAGAAAAAAAATCAGTGTTTATGTCATCAAGCATACCTCAAACTGCTCTAGTGCCAAAGGATGAGGTTACTTTTCATCCAGCTTCTCAAGTCTCTCCAGTCTTTGACAAATGTGACTGCTCCATTAGTTTGACATGTATGCTTGTGTATCATGAATGTAACAGTGGAAGCCAGCACTGTTTTCTAATGATGTCACCACAACTATAATGGGTCCAACACTGATCCCTGGGGAACACTGACTGTCTGAACACTGGTGTCTTTTGTTTTGATTTTGTGGGCCAGAGTCCAAGCAGGTGAGGTGCTCAGTCCTGATGATGGGAGAAGTGCCTTCCTGGATAAAAAGATCTCCATTCCACGGTGGATGAGGGCACCTCCTGGTTGTCTCCATGACTCCACTTTCCTTTGTTGTTGTTTCTTCTGATTCACGCATAAAATACATTTAATTTTATCTATGTGTGACATCCCCTCCATCTTATGTTGCCAAGAGCCAGGCGACTGTAACACCACCATATCTAGTTCTCATACATTCAGAGTATTACTTTACCACAAACACACTGGTAGCGGTCAGTACAATAAGGTCGAACCTAGGGCATGACCTGCCCTTGAATACCAATTAACAATTCTAACCTGTCGTTAAAAAATGTCAAGGTCTACAGCATCAAATGCTTAAATCTAAACTCACCTGCAAACGGAGACAAGTTCTTCACATTCACCAAATGGCCTGGAAACATCCCTAGTGGATGTTACCTTTTATGAATGTTTGGAATGGCCTGCAAATTTAGACCAAAAGTGGACGTCCATAACTGTTTAGCAGGCATCCAGGTTGCTGGGTAAGCTCACAGTTGCAGTAAAATTCTCTTTAATACATGATTTTGGAGAAAATCCTTATAGATTTTTACTATCTTTGTAAAAAGGACAATATGTGCAGAGTGCATAAAACACTAACATCTTGCCTTTTCACCGTGCATTGAAAGTCTGAAAGTCCTTGGTAAGTTGAAGGAATGAGCAATGAGATCCAGCATATAATCCATCCATATTCTGGAGGTGTGAAGCACCCATGTGGGCCCTTCACTTCTCGCAGAGTTAAAAAGCTGAAAATGTCAGTAGCATTCCACGTACGCTTCATTTACAGGCAGCTAACGCCGGGTCAAGCAGAAAGGGGTAGCCTCTTTTTTTGTTGTTCCTCGTGGTTCAGGAGGATTTACAAACCTAACAGAAGAGGACAAGCAAGATAAAAGTCATACATTTAGGGACCTTGGACTGAAACAAGAACAGCAGTGATGTCAATGAGCTGGACTAAAACCCCTCAAATATACAAAACCATGCATAACCACGTATAAGTTTCCTGGGTATAGGTACTTCAGATCATTTGTTCCATCAGTTGTTGGGTTTTTTAACAAGGTGTAGGTTTTGGCTACATATTGACTAAACTATTTTATACTTAATTGTGATTTTAATGCTGTTGTGTCTTATTGTTTTAGTATAGGATGTGGTGGTTGTATTGACTTCTGCCTGCAAACCAAATTGCCCCTCGGGGACAATAAAGCTTATCCATCTATCAGTCAACCAACCAGAACCCAACACAGTAAAAGAGCCAAAATGTACACACAAGATCATCAGTCCAGTTTTTCTTCCTGAAAGAAATCAGCTTTGTTTAGGTGGTCCTCCAAATTTTCATATTGCTGAGGAACAAGACAAGAGACTGCATTAGTGAAACTATCAGCTGTCATTAGTAGTGGTATACAGTCATACTGGGGGGCAGTGATCTGCCTTGAGCATTTTGTGAGGGGCGGAGCCATGTGCCTTGTATGCTGTGTAGAAGCAGATGTGTAACTTTCAAATGGCAGCAGGATGTTACCAGATGGTTACAGTGAGGTTATGGACCCTTAACCACTTGCATCTTATAACCCAAGTAACTATACCAGGGGAAGCACAGGTGTGTAGAGTATACAGCACGAGTCATCATTTGTCATATTAGGTGACATTTTCTCTCAACACATCTCTGTGAAGTGACACACCTTTTTGATCCACCCGCAAGCCCGCAGTCGAGCAAATGTCCTGCTGGCCATATCCTTCACAGGGGCTTCCTCTTCCTTCTCCAGCTCTCCCTGGCACTGACGGAACAGGTGGTACTTAAAGTGCTTCAGCTGGTGGTATACCTCAGTGCGGCTGGCACAGACAGCTCCTACCCAGAAGACCTGAGGAAAAATACAGTAAACTATGATGGTTCTCCAGAAAAAAGAAAAAAAAAAAAAGCATTTTTCAGTCATTTTTGTACAAAACAGCAGTAGAAATGAGTCCATAATTACTGGCCAGATGAAAGCCATCTCAATATTTACAGTGATGGCAGTTTAAGAAAGCAGCCACAGCTCTCAATCAGATAATGGCTGTGTCACCTAAAGGAAACATCTACTGCTACTCAACACTGAGTGCCTTTGTCTCAGTCATACAATTTGCTGGACAGAAGCTATTGGCTATTACTTGAGTGTCATTAGGCATGAATGTGTCCTCCTGCAGGGTCTTGTCATCATACAGCTGGCCAGAAAGATGCACATGGAAACGGGTATGTCTGTGAAGCTCACAGGCCTCACACGATCGATCAGACCCACTCGTCAACAGGATCTGCACATCGGGGTAACACTCCACTCGCTCCTGCAGAGAGGAGCGAACCACATGTCAACATACGGGTCGCATCACTGCCATTCATCAAGCTGAAAGTTCTCCAAGCACTCACTGCAGAGTTAGTCATTCTACTGTATGTGCATGCTGCCATAAGACAGCACTTGTGCAGGAGGTTGCCTTTGGATATGTAGGCCCGAGGTGGAGGTTCCCCGCATTAGCATGCCTTGTAACGCTCACTCCAGCGGCTCCTCTGCTTCAGGTTCTCCAGTCGGGGCTTGACAGAACGCTGGTCCAGGTGCTCCAGTGAGTTTTTCATCTCCCGAGCGTAGCGCTTTTTGCGGATGCCATCTGTAGCAGTCAATGTGCTTGTCATTACAGTACATCACTGTCCACCACTTTCAAGTTGTTTTATTGACTTTAATTATTCCTACTTGGAAACATGGAAGAAAAACACCCACCTTCAAGGGAAAACACAACCTAAAAACCTGACAGCACTTAGAGATTATTGTAGTCGTCACCCGTCATACCTCAAGTCCAAATGTATTTTATGTGCAGAAGTAGATTAGCAGAGTCTCTGTTTTTGAGATTATTCGTGCATGGGAGATGTCTGTCAGCAGCTCAGATTGGGGAATTTGTCCTGCTTCTTCTGGTAAAGGCTATCATGCTCCTAGATGATGCACTCTTCTCAAACTATCCTTGCACCATCCCTGCAGGCCCCTCCCACAGTGTAGACACCACTGGTTCCCACATTCTTACCATACAGAGACTTGAGGAATGTCTGGTCAAGAGCATTGATCAGCAAGGCCTTCACCACCAGCTCAAAGTGTGCCAGCTGAGACCCAAGGACCACTGATAGAAGAACATACACACACAAGTCAGAGTGAGGGCAGTGACATATGAAGTAGCGAGTCATATGGTGAAATGAGCAGAGATTAACAATGGCCAAAAACTGGAGTACCAAGTGGATGAACTGAAGAGTGACAGTAACTCACTCTCTGGAAGATGACGGGAGAGGAGGGATCTCGTCTGGCCTCCCCCTTCTGCCTCCTCTGTCTGCTCCTCATCATCCACAATAAAGTCTTTGAGACTGTCACTGTCCATCTCTTCCTCACTGCTGTGTGGCAATGTCCTGGTAGCATCTTCATCATCATCATCTTCCTCTTCATTTTCTTTTCCTGAGTGCTAAAATTAAACGTTAGAATCACAATACAGAAATTTTTTTTTAATGAAACCATTGTTGGCGCCAGCGTTCTGCTGAGAGCAATTCATTGGCTGATCTGCTTTCAAAAACCACTCCATTACACCTGAGATCAATAAATATTCTGCACTCTGGGTATGAAGAGATGCTGCCCTAGACTTGTGTTTTCAAGCCGATTTAACTGGCACAAGTGTGTAGGGGTGTGTATTGGCACTCATGTCCAACATAAACATTCCCCACTTAAATATAAATATCTGTTGCAATCAGTACAAGACGAATGCTAAGCTTAGAATGCCACACTGGATGCTCTACTTGTATGACCTGGCTAATACATTCTAATAAACAGGAACACCAAGATGAGGAACAAGTGGGATACATCAACCATGATATGGTCCCAGAATCCTATCAGTGTCCTTGCAGACTACAAATGGGAAGGAGCCGTTATAATGCTGACCTGGGCCAACAGAGGACTGTGTTCCCCTATAGGGGTACCAGGAAGCTCATCTGATCGCATACCGTCTTTACTTTAAAGGTTTATCTTAATTTGCTCAAGCTTGAAGTGGTCACCAATTAGTTTACACTTGTGGTGTAGTATTAACTCAGAATTCACTGGTAATACAAGCTGGCCTTGAAGGACAGCATATGTCCCATTTTGCGGATTAAGTTTAGATCAATTTCTTCAGCCTGTAACTGTTTAGTCTCTTTAAAAGTTAGCAATCTAATCATTATGATCTCATCTAAAACTGCAATGTGACCAGCATCAGATGCATCAGACCTATTTGAGATTAGCACATCACAACCAGAAACATCAGACAGTATGTGCCAGTGTGCGGCGAAACACATTAAGTGCTCAAGAGTGTCGTTAATGTGTATTGCGGGTTTACGATCTACTCCCAGAACCTCGGTCGTCCTGCATATGGAGCTCGCAGCCCGCTCCCTCCTCCTCTTCGACAGCTCCAATAGCTTAGCACGCCTCTCTTTCCTTTTCTCCTTCTCCCTCTCCCCCCGGTCACTGTCACTTTCGGCTTCCGTGTCCGAATCGGACAGCCGTCTTTGGAGGTTTAGCCGTTTTTTAGGCAACACTTTCCGAACAGGTCGCCCGACTTCGTCGCTATCAGAATCGCTGGAGCTGCCGGTGATGACTGCACAGGAGGTGCGCTTTCTCCGGGCCCAAGAAGCCACACATGCTTCCTCCGCATCACTGCCCTTTCCAGCGGATTCCTTGTCCTCCTGGCGGTCCTCCACATTGTCGGAATCGCTATGGGAGCTGGTGCTGGATGTTCTATGCCCAGAGTCGGAGGTGCTGTCGCTGGAATCTTCCAAGTAGCCTAAGAAGCCGAGCCGAGTCCTTCTCCGGTCCACACGGGAGCCCCGGCGGACTCCTGCGCCGGTTTTCCTTCTCGTCTGGTACATGAGACCACGGACTAAGCTTGACGTCGAGCTCGTTTAAGATCAGCCAGCTGGATCAGGGAAACATGCAGTCAGGACCATGTTTAACTGCAACGCGAACTTCTACACACTCCCTGTGTTTCTCTTCCACGTGGAGCCAGAGCAGGCGTCACAGCGCCGCCGTCTGGACACTCAGGACGATACAGTTTCTCGCCCACGCAATGCTAAACGAAATAGACCACGTATTTAAAGAAAAGCTTAATGCATGACGGGCATAGCCCCCCAGATCGCCACGACCTGCGTTTAATCTGGGTAACGAGGAAGTAATACAGGGAAAAATGGATTTTTTTCAAACCTGTATGCTGTGACATTACTTTGACTCAGGTGGATGGAGGACTTTACAGAGAAGTCCGCAAACCTGTCTACCTGGGTAGTGACGTTGTACAGCCAAGGCCCACGTTCACTGCTTGATATTTACATAGCGTATACGACAGAAATGTGTTCTTTCTGACGTCCCTTATGCACCAAAATGTGTAACCCAGGCGTCCGACGAGCGCCAGCGCTGCGTTGTTTTGATGGTCGGTTGGCGAATAGGCGGGACGGCCAACGGCCAACGGCCAACGGCCGGGGCTTTTCCACGGAGACCAAAGGCGGTTGGTGTGCGCAGTCCTTCGGCGGCGTGGCGGTTTTATTTCGAGACAACAGCGAAAAGAGAAGGACACTGATATACAAAACCACTGTTTTCAAAACATGAACTGAGCGCGTATTCTAAACCCAAAAGAGATTTAACATTACAAACTTTACAACATACAAATACACAAAACAATGAGGCTTCGCACATTCAGTTAAGGACCAAACTACGAAACAGATTAAAGTGACTTAAACCGTAACTAGACAAAACACACATACATTTTTTTGTTTTAGACGCCTACCTTTCCGACAGCGGAAAGCACACTGACTGAGTCTGACTTCACTAAGCTATTCTTCCCGCTCAGCGCCCCTTCATAGCCACCTAACGGCGATGAGCGCCCCCTAGCGGCCTGGCGTCGAACCGGCGCCCACATCAACGTGCCTATTAGCTGCTTTGATATCTGAAGACAGCCTTTCATGCATGCCAGGCAAGACGAAGCATTGCTTCGGTATACGAGTATTAAGTGTAATGAGAAAAACGTAAACATAATTCCATCAGCTAACCACCATCTTTTGTTTTTCACATTTTAAAAGAGCAAGTAATCCTACGTATAAATATCAGGCAGCCGATTGTGCTTCTACAAAACTTAAATTGCTGTGCCAGTTGAGCGAAATTAACTTCCTTTGTGTTTATTATAGCTTTCTTGCTGTTGAAGATTACGGTTGATAACAGTGCTGGAGGTGCCCATTGTTGTCCTCTTCGTGGCTTGTCACTCTGATCTCGCGCTAACGGAGTCAGTAAATGATCACGTGGGCAGTTAATAACCGTTAATTAACGTTGCTTAGGCGGGCGCCTAAAAGGCCCCCTTTTTGTTCTGCTCTTCTGACAGAACGCAGGAACAACAGCCCTGAAAGGCTTAAGGAGCATTTATAGTAGCCATTAAGACGTGGGTCATGTTCATTAAACACCGCGACTTTCTCGCTCTCCCGAAAGACAATAAGGCCGAGGGGGTGGCGGGAAATCGCCTGACGTGTGGAAGTCACAGAGTTTGACAGCTGGGCTGCTGCACCGTACGACTTCTAAGACCATCAAATCCCGCCTAAAACTGATGATATCAAAATATATAATGTGTGTTTCACGGTCCCTTTTAAGTTGCCATCTTCCCCTCACCGCAAAGTCACGCTTCGAGTACACAATTATATTCGATTTCTTTGGCAGTTTTGTCAGGTAGATACAGCGTACATGCAGGTAATGAGCCACCTGAGGTATAAATGCAGCTAGCGACACCGCAGCCACCGCACGTCGCCGGATCTTTCAGTTGCTCCGTTGCTGTTGCCCCACGTTGCCGTGGTCGGTAGGGGGCGACTCAGACGTGCAGGACGTAAACCACGGGCGCAGCTTTGAGATCAACGGCCCTGAAGAGAACACATCAGTGACATCAAGTCGATTAAAATGATACATGAAGCGAATTAGGCAGGTCTTAAGGACTTAAGCCTTCTGGAGAATAACCTGCTTCATCTCTGCATATCTGTGCAGAAGATACTATAACATTCAATATGCCATATTTCTATGAAAATGCACTTATTTCGAAATGGCTTCGATCACAGACGGACACACAGCTGTCTGCGTAAAGTGTTGTGTGAAGAGGGTAACTCTGTAAAGTTAGATCCTCTCTGGTGCTGAGGATCCTCAGCACGGTGCTGCATGACACCGACAAATCTCAAGTCTCTTCCGGAAATATGCCCAAATTTCAGGCCTAATTGTACTGATTTTTTGCTGATTTTTTCCGTGCTGAAACCCGTAACATAAAGGCAATACACTAAACTGCTGATGTCCTTATTTAAAAAGCAAAATCGCACAGGATTTGACCACACATAAATTACGTCAAATTAAATTATTCTTCTACTGTATAGTTTTCTCTGTCTTCTTGGCGAGCTCACGTCAATTTCAGATTAGAATCAATTTGAGTTTAGAGAAAACTACAGAAAGCAGTCAGCAGCTTCAGGTCTCCTTCAAAACCTCAGCCCATTCCTGCTTCAAAAGGTGTCAACCATGTCATTTAATTGATTCAAAATTGACAATCAAAAATCGTATTTTGCCATTTATTAATACAACATTTTACCACAAATTACCACCTACTCTTTAATCGCGTATTTGACTCCCTGGTTAATAAAAATCAATACCCGTGGAGTATTTCGAATTTTTGTATCTCCAGATTTCTCTTAAAAATTACAGCCTTAAAATATTATTTGTCATTAAATGTTGGCACAAATGTATGGAAGGTTATGTTCTTTGTGACTGATAGCGGAAAAGTGACTTTTTCTGCAGCAAAATACCTTGGCTTTACGATTAGCGTCCAGAAAAACGGAATCCAGATGTCAGATGAATCGGAGGCTGAAGCTCTACTCCTGAGAAGGGACCTCCCACAGAGCGTCCAAAACGAAAGAAGCGCATACGGCGCACTAACTCCATTCTAATTGTACAATACGGTATACTTTAAAGCACCCTTTGCAAGTTAAATAAGGATAATAATCTTAGGGACAATTAATATATATTTTGAACAGTAGTTATTTGTTTTTAAACCGTTTTTCACTGAAGGTGAGACTGGTGAACCTTATGGGCAATTTTAAAGAATAACTCCACAATAAATGTTTTAAAAGGCAGGCTATAAAACATGCCTTATAGCTTCAGACGAAAAGTTAAAATATAGTTATTACTATTTGTACTCTTGCATGTATGTGGTGTGCGTATGTGAGAGTAGGAAGTTTCGGACGCCGTTTGGTCCTGAAAGTCTTAGTTTTTTTCGCATTTAGAGCCAATCAGGATGACAAGAACAGGAGCGCCACTAAAGAACAGGAGCCCCACTCAGGAGCGCCACTAAAGAACAGGAGCGCCACTAAAGAACAGGAGCCCCACTCAGGAGCGCCACTAAAGAACGGGAGCGCCACTAAGGAGCGCCACTAAGGAACAGGGGCGCCACTAAAGAACAGGAGCCCCACTCAGGAGCGCCACTAAAGAACAGGAGCGCCACTAAAGAACAGGAGCCCCAC
>JAACJT020000040.1:4826829-4846065 GCA_009936485.2 Gymnarchus niloticus | reverse complement strand
TGATACAGTGACACAGTGATACCCTAAGAGAGTGACACAGTGATACACTAAAACAATATAGTGAGGCAGCGAAATGACGACACAGTGATACAGAGACACAGTGATACCCTAAGAGAATGACACAGTGATACACTAAAACAATATAGTGAGGCAGTGAAATGACGACACAGTGATACAGTGACACAGTGATACTGTGCAGTTTGGGGTTTGGTTATTGTGTCCCTGAGTCACACCACCAGAAAAACATCATATAAATATATGAAAATTTTACATATTAATAGTGTACATGCAGCAAGTTATACAGATTTTAAGCAAAGCAAATATTCCACTAATAATTTAACAATGAAGACATTGAGTGGCTAATAAGTCACCGTTTAACTCATCCTGAAATGAGTCATTGGTGGTGGGTGTGGTCAACCGAGCGCCCATCTCAGTTTGCAGAGCCCAGATTAGCACCTTAATTCCTGCCTCAGATGCCCAGCTGTTAGGATCCCTCTCCTGCACAGGTCACTAGAGTGGGACAAACCTACACCTTCTGTGTCCTGCACCAACATCATCTCTACACCTCCCCTGCACTCCACCTTTACTCCTATACATTTCTTCAGTATGTCCCATTCAACGTTTCAGACTTCTCGTCATGTGAATTTTAGAAAAATTTTGATTTACGTCTGAGCTGAAGGACCATATTAATTAAGTAATTTATCGGCCAAACCTTATCATAAATGAAGGCATTAAAAACCAGCCATCTGTCAGGCATTCGAAGAAATGTAACTCACTTAACAGCCTAAACATCTCTTACAGTAAATTCCCCCACAGTCTCCTTTCCACTCCCTGGTATATACACATAAGCTTCTCCCGTCTAATTTTCTTATTTTTAATAATAATAATAAAATGCCCATTGAACACAGCTCAAAACCCGATAACCCTGCAGATTCTTTCACCACTACAAAAACCCAATGATTTTATTTTTCTACTAGTTCAAGCCTGACAAACATACATGGGTGTTATTATAACGCCTGTGACCACATGTTAAGTCAACAGGTACCTGGAAACAGTCCTGGTTTAAAGGCAGTGGACTCCACGCCACCCCTACCCTGATTTGACAGTCACGTCTTATTCCTAGAAATTTGGAGGTGACCTTTGTCATTGCAATAATGCGGAGCAGCAATGGAGATGGTTGGCATGCAACCCTCAATCCCCTTCAAGTGCAGCGACCCAACCGGTCACAGCCAGGACGCCTGCACTCTGCTGTCACACCAGGTCCATCTGCTGAGCAGATAATGGGCTCAGTCCGACTGCCAGCAGAGGTCAAAGGTCGGTGGCTTTCCAGAACGAAGGAGCTCCAAATCACAGGCTGTAAACTCCTTTCAATTAACTTCCCATTGGCTCCCCTGCAACAAAGGGTCCGACAGGCAGTTCCCGGAATACAGACCCACAAAAATAAAACCAGAGCACATCAATCAATCAAACCTTTAAGTGCTCATGTAACCCTAAGCCTCATCCCTCATTATACTTAAAATACCAGTAGCTCTACGACCAGTGCTCGACTCCAGGAGGGACGTGATCCAGCTTACAAAGGACTGTGATCTTGCTTAAAGACATTCAGCTTTGCTTCTCTCTACGACTCATCTTTCCATGATAGCCTTAGTGACATTTCCATGTAAAATGGAAGCTGCAATAGCATTGCGTTGCCTCTCCATCTTCCATATTCATGACAGCCCTAAGGAACTTCATGAAGCTGTCTTATGAACACAGGTGGATGTCTTTGCATTGCTTCATTAACATGGAAACCAATCTAAAAACCAGGAAACCAGAGAAACCCATGAGCTTCTAATAAGGCTTTGAATGCACGGGAAGTCACTCTGGGAGCAGGGGGTTGAGGGACCCATTTCCAGGTTCCTCTCAGAAACCCACAAAAAAAAGTCAAATGAAAAAACTTCAACATCAATTGGAGTGTCACAAACACACACAACCTTGCTTTCCTTGCCCCCAACTGCCATGCCAGTTGATTCTGGGGAAGCCCTGGCTCAAACTCGACTCTTCCCAGAAGGCATTTGAATAGTAATCTGTGAGACTGTTAGAGCCAGCCTGCACCCTGCCAGACATCCACCCTCTGTGGCGGCTTCCCAGAAGCCAGCCCTCCCCGGGTCAGAGAAAACCAAATGGACTGGTCCAAACCAGTGGCATGTAGACCTGGAAGACGAGCCCTTCAGAACACCATTGCTATTGGACACTAAACTGGGCCATGCTGTACACAGGATACATGCACATACATAGAGCTACAAAGTTTGATATCGATTTACTTAGACACACACGCAAAGCGCAGACAAGCTGGTAAACCATGACTGGAATCTTGGATGATGTCGGTGTTCATCTTTCATGCATGTCAAAACGGACACAGAAGGCTCCTGTAACAATCTGAGCCCTGCCCTCAACACACACTCACAGTCATCATCAGAGAGATGCAGATACTCCCAATTAGGCAATAACACAAACACACTTGTCCACATACGTGTATATAAGCACACAACACTCCCAGAAATGACATCACCTTGTCAGCCTGTTTTACTCACTTTGTCCAGTTACAGCGCAGCACTGATCTCCCATAAAACTGTCATTTCCTCATCCCTGTCCACTAAACCCCAAAACTTCTGTGCTTTTTAGCTCATTCTGACCTGTAAGGGGCCTCACCGGGATGAGGTGGGTCACCGAAACACTGGCAGGAGGGCAGGAAGTCGTAGAGGCGTGACACCTCTGACTAAAGGTTTATTCCGACTTCATCCATACATTCATACAGTGAGACTGATGTAAATGTCATCATCGGGAGAGTCCTTGTGCGCTGTGCGCGCGTACAGACCAGGTTTTGTATCTAGTGGACGTAAATTAGTGCACTGCTGGGAATTTCCATCAGATGGTGGTGAATTTGAAAGGTTGGATATCGATGAAGAAGGAGTAGACGAAGAGAGTTCACAATGAGAGTGTTTTATCACCAGCAGTTGAATCATGGAGCGCGATCATACCCACAGATGGACAGATGTAGGGTGAGAACAAAGGTCTGCGCCTTTGACTGTGGAAAAGTGAAGTAAGAATCCAGCTTAATGGGAAAGATGGACATATTCCAATAATTAGGATCCCTCTTTTTTCTTGTGGGGATAAGATGATAAAAATCTGCCTGATGGGATTTCAAATGAATGAGCACAGGACTCAGCCTCTTCCATAACCAGCTAATTCAAACCTACACCACAGTTTATCTTCTAACCTTCTGTTCTGGAATCAGTGCTGACCGAACAGCCAGCTTCTTCCCAGGATTTTGTAGACCCGTTTTATACCTCCTTCCACACATCTGCAGCGTGAGACAGATTCAATGCTTCAAAGCAGTCTTCATATACACCAGGAATCTTTTCTGATGCACCAATATCCATGTGCTGTGAGATGATCCACGGTGCCAGAGTTCTCAGTGAAAACAGCACCAGATTATACTAAAGCTGAAGTCAAAACCTGAATGTCCAGGATAGGAATCTGATGTCCATTTGGTTCTCTGTAATCTCGGCTCAGCGTAGGGATGAGTCTGCAGGTAAAGAACTGAAAACGACACTGGGGGCCGGGGGGCTAATCCGTGGCACAAATAAACTGAAACCAACACCAGTCTAAAAAGGAACAGTTTAATGGAAGTGACATTCATGCAAGAAAGTGCAACCTGACTGACTAACATGAAACTTGCTTAAAGAGGGGTGCATGGTTTTGAGATCGTCTATATTAGTTAATTTGGTACAGACCCACCACTCATAAGTGAAAGTTGTCCTGTACTGCCATCTGCTGGTAAGAGAAAGGAATCTCAGAAATGGGTTTGTATTTGCTGGGTAAAAATCAGGCAATAAAATTAAACATAAAATGATGATAGATTGATATTAAAAGACAATGTTATTGCAGTAATATTAAAGTAGCTATTAATCATCCAATTATACACGAAGTTCTGCCACTGAGGCTTTATAAAAATAACTTCAAATTCAGCAATATCTAATTCAGAAGAATGTGCCCTGAAGCAATCCTCTGCCTCAGCTTCACAAGTGCTGGTCAGTAATACCGTTTTCACGAACAAATACAGGCCTCTATATAATTTAGGAAATTAGGATTTAGAGGCTATCTTCATTTTTTTCCAGCCAATTCAGCTTCGTGACCTTAATTCAGCTTCGTGAACTTAATTCAGCTCCGTGACCTGTAATTCAGCTCCGTGAACTTAATTCAGCTTCGTGACCTTAATTCAGCTTTGTGACCTTAATTCAGCTCCGTGAACTTAATTCAGCTTCGTGACCTTAATTCAGCTTCGTGACCTTAATTCAGCTTCGTGGCCTTGCTAAGGGATCAGCATTCCTTGCAGCATGGAGTCAGTTTTATGTCTGAAACGGATCAGCGTCTCTCACTGCAGACAAACTGCCTGAATTTGCACCATCTGCACACCTGATATCAACTCAAAGGTCACATTCAAGCCCTCAACCCTATAAGCATCATTCAGGTGTGCTGTCATATAGTAGGAATGTCGCTTTCCTGCATCAGCTAAACAACGACAGTGGAAACTGTTTGGGAAAAGTGACAGCTACCCATTTAGTCATGTTTTACCTTGCTTTGCGCAGAACATTTTTTTAAAATTTCTTCATAGTTCAGGGCAAAAGGTGAGAGACTGAAGCAGACCTCTGTAAGCATTTTAATTATTAAGTAAATAATATTCACTCATTTTAATGATTCATTAAGGCTGACGTGTCTATTGCACAATTTTCAAATTAGCCTCATAGTCTTAAGCGCTTTTGCATATTCGTGGCTGATGACCATTATGTCATAATATATCTGCCAAGTCAGAACCGCTCCACTCAGACGGCCCCTGATCAGCTGTAGTGACAGGTCGAAGGTGAACTTTGCACGGAGCGCTCACTCGTCATCAGGGTCAAGCGGATCCCACGGGTCTAAAAGCGAATCGAGCGGCCAGTAAAGCGGCTTCATCTCAGACATGGTGGGTAGAAGGCGCCCCGGAGCCCGTGGTGGCAGACACGGACAGAACTGTAACTCCAAACGGCATACGGTGAGAGTCCATCATAATGAGCTTTCCTGGGTTGAAATTAAACTAACTGTGTATATTAATGATCTAGCTTTATCAACCTTACTCTGGTTTTAAAACCATACTTAAAATTTTACAGAAAATCTTTGGTTAATTTATTAACATTTTAACTGCAAACAGCTGAATAGATTTTAAATTTAAAATAGGCCGGTTTGCACGAGTGTATTTACATATATTAGGAGTACTGGGTGTTTGCTGAAAGAAACTGGCAGGTAATTGGGGTTTTTAAAGGAACCTCTGGGCTTAGCTTTAGACACATTGCATAGTGACGTACTACAAAGTATAGTGTGATGCTTGGAGGGTCTGCACTCAAGGTCTGAAAGGCTAGAGATGAATACAGGGGTTTCAGGGATCGGTCGAACAGAAGCACAGACCGCGGACTTGGATAAAGGATAAAGGATAAAGCAACACACCCAGGAACCCTGAGCCCCACTCAGGAACATCAGAATGTAGCTAACTTACCCAGTCAAGTATGGCTCTGTTGTCAAGCATCGGCGTGCTTGGAGAACTTGTTTTACAGAGAAAAAAAAGCTGTGAGCAAAATAAACCAAAGCCAGTAATATGTCACATCAGCCCAGGACCAGGGACAGAATCAGAACCGCATGGAGTTTGGTTTCCCAGTCAGGGCCTTCAGCACATGTTCCTCAGCAATAACAGTGAGGGTCCCACCTGTGTGTCAGAAAGTTGCTCCCAATGCACTCAGCGCTGGGAGAGTCTGACCCTTCACAGGTACTGCAGTGTGCACCTAGCTTTAAGAACCAGCTTGGTGCTTTTGGTTGAACAGGTCTGCTTAGTAATATTGTTGAGCTTAACCAGCTCTGTGTGAGCTTAGCTGTCAAGTGTCTGCAGCCTCAGCACTGAGGTGGAAATAGTTTATTTTTTAAATATCTGAATGGACCAACTTCACTACATTAAATCTATATACGTTTAAGGACTATAAATGAAGCCTCGGGGGAATTTTGGCCACTCCTGGTACCAACTGTGCCACTGCGCTCGCCGGATCATCTCAGAAAGACCCTCTGTTGTTTGTCTCTGTCTTGCATGAAGCTGTTGTGTTACAAAGTCAGGAGGAGGAAGTGATGTAGTGAGCCCTCTCACCATCCCCGTCTGTTGAACCTTGTGCAGAAGCGTGTATTGCAGATTACCAGTGGGCTGGCAGAGCTGTCTCACACTCCCAGCTGTTCCTCCTCCTGTAGGTATAGTCGAGCTGGCTCTTCCTCCAATCATAAGTAAGGTCTTAAACACCTCATGGTCCAAGGGTACAACATCAGAGTCGACCCACCTTCCCCATCTCCTTGTGTAAACATGCATGCACACGCTTTCACATAAGCATCCCAGTAATCTTATCGTGCGTCGAGATATAATTTCTCAGAGCATGGGGGAATGATTTTTACATGGGTCATCATCAGGGTAATATCAGCTTAACTAGAGAGGGCATTTCCTGGAGAAAATGCATGTGATTGCTGGTTGCATTAGCTATGGAAGGATGGAGGGATGAATGAATGAATAGAAGGGTGATGACTGAGTGCCATCAGTGTGAAAGCAATCAAGTGCTGTACTTTTGCTGTAGAAAACATTTACCAAGTTTCATGACTCATAATGCATCCATAAGATTCCTATAGTATGAGGATGGAGGGAAGAGATGGAGGCGAGGCACGGCCGTCCCCTAGCTGAGATGGAGGCGAGGCACGGCCTTCCCCTAGATGAGATGGAGGCGAGGCACGGCCTTCCCCTAGATGAGATGGAGGCGAGGCACGGCCTTCCCTTCACTGTAAATTGTAATGAAGTGGAGGATCTGCGTTAATGTAGATGTAAGGCTCCCAACTATACAGTTGTGTTATGGTGATGATACTTCTGTTGTTCCCAGACCCTGACAGAGCCAGCTATCTTTGCTTCAGAAACAAGTGGCGAGTGTCACACCACCTATCAGAGACTGAGACTGGCACAAGCCCGTCGAGGCACCCCAGGTGAGCCCACCTCCTCCTCCTCATCGTCATCAAGGGTGCCTTCAGCTTTCATACCAAGTAGAGGGTGAGACCAGGTTACATTTGTGTTCATTATGAAAGCACAGTCAGTTAGGGATGGATATTGGTTACTGGAAATGGTCAACTTCTAATGGATGGTTATAGAAAAGGAAGACAGCTACTTACGTGAAGGGAAGATTACATAACGTTAACTGGGATTTAGGGCTAGTGAATGTTTCTTTGATTAACGTGCCCCATCAGCAGACAGACCGGTACGAGTCTACGCTGATGGGATCTTTGACCTCTTCCACTCCGGCCACGCCCGGGCGCTGATGCAGGCCAAGAACCTGTTCCCCAACTGCTACCTGATCGTAGGAGGTATGGTACGGCCAGCTTCAAGCTAACGTGAGAGACGTGGGAAACTGTGTCACATGGGGCGTCTGGTGTGTGTCAGTGTGCAGTGATGAGCTGACACACAAATACAAGGGCTTCACGGTGATGACGGAGGAGGAGCGCTACGAGGCCCTCAGGCACTGCCGCTACGTCGACGAGGTGGTCCGCGATGCGCCTTGGACCCTCACACCTGACTTCCTGAACAAACACAAGGTCAGCCACACCCCCACATCAAAGTGCAGATCAGCCTCACAGATACGTCCTGTACTGCTATCTTTTCATTAGAAATTCACAGTGGGTTACTGTAAAACATTACCATTGCATTTTATAGATGTTTGGTTTCGTTCCCTCTGGAAAGGTCACATTAAATTCACTGTAAAGCACTACGGCAGGCCTCTGTCTAAAAATGTACTTTATAACATAAAATAGGTTGATTTCTGAAGTCGCCCCAGCAGCAGGTGTAATATGAAGCTGAAAGTCACTTCATGTGTTGTGTGACTTCCTTTCAGATTGACTTTGTAACGCACGATGACATCCCATACTCCTCGGCTGGATCACATGATGTCTATAGATACATCAAGGAAGCTGGTGGGGGCAAATTTATTGTCTGTGCTTTTCATATTCATGTTTTATGTGTTTTGTACAAAACGGTACCTTTGCTGTTTTGAGTCTGTGGTTCCCTACCTCCTCTTTCTGAGGCACAGACCCACGTACCTTTACTATGTTTGTGTTCTAGGCCTGGTGTGTTTAACCGTCATTGCATTGTGTCATCTGCAGCGTGCTGGGTGGACTATATCACGAGTTTGATGGCATCAGCATGAGTGCAGCATTTAGCATGACCTCAGTTTGCATCTGTTTTCAGGCATGTTTGTGGCCACCCAGAGGACAGAAGGCATTTCCACATCTGACATTATCACCCGCATCGTTCGGGACTATGACGTCTATGCCAGACGCAACCTGCAGAGAGGCTACACTGCCAAGGAGCTCAACGTTAGCTACATCAACGTAAGAACAATGTTTAATCGATGCACTCAGCTACACCGATCTGTCAGGCTCTCTGTCTTTCAGTACTGCTCATCTATGAGGACGTCTCCCTGTCGCAGGAGAAAAAGTACAGATTGCAAAACCAGGTGGACAAGATGAAGGAAAAGGTCAAGACAGTGGAGGAGAAGTCCAAACACTTTGTCTACAAGGTTGAGGAGAAGAGTCACGACCTCATCCTAAAGTGGGAGGAGAAATCTCGGGAGTTCATCGGGAACTTCTTGCAACTGTTTGGTCCTGAAGGATCTTGGGTAAGACTCCCCTTCCTCCCTCAACATGACTGTGTGTGTGTGTGTGTGTGTGTGTGTGTGTGTGTGTGTGTGTGTCTCCTTTCCATGGTGTCACTTCCTAAATAGAGTGTCAGTGATCTACTGCTTTCTCATTTCTTTTCCTCTCTCCCGACGGCCCGTCCCTCTCTCCTCTCCTCTCTCCCGACGGCCCGTCCCTCTCTCCTCACTCAGAAACACACGTTCTCCTTTCTCTTCCACAGAAGCAGATGTTCCAGGAGCAGGGGGGGCGTATGCTCCAGGCTCTGTCTCCCAGTGTGTCCCCCAGCAGCAGCCCTAGCAGAATGCGCTCTCTGTCCCGCTCACCCTCGCCACCTTCCCGATGGACCCCCTTCCATCCTAAGGTTGCCTCGCAGAGCAGCATGAGTGACGGCGATGATGACAAACTGACCTTTTAGTTCTCATACACATGAAGGGATCATAAGAAAAGTAAAAGATGGGGCTCCTCCTTGATGTTCTGCACTCATGGACAGACAGCACCAGCAAATCAGCAAACTCAAAACCTAAACTTATGCCAAAGATTAGCACCTGTCTAATCCTGTAAAAATGACTTTAGAATAAGGTACGGCCAGAACGTCTACTGTGCAGATATCTTCAGAATAACAGCTAAGATCTACGCATTGAATCAGACCTCCTTTCTCTGCAAGCTCCCTGGATTTTCTAAAGCTATTTTAGGAAAAAATACCTTAATATTAAATGACTTATCTTAAAGGTGACAGTGTCTGATGTCAGACCTCCAAACAACACATGCACACAAGCTTTCATTTTAATTCAGATTATTGTAAAAGCATGTGAGTCTTTCTCAAGATATCGTCCACTTTCTCTCTGTTTTATTCCCTTTACTGTCAGATTAGACAGTCTGGCTCAATCTCTGCTGAGTTTTCATGGAAATGTTTACCTGCAACATCACCACATTTCATTCACATCTTTTCATTGGGAAGACTCTTCTTTTCTCATCCTTCCCATGTGCTGATTAATAACTCGGGAAATGATCAATCAAGAAGCCCCCAGGCTACAGAGAGGCCAAACAGAGTCTCACTTCCAGTACAGCATTAATCCTCTGTGCTCTGTGCTGACTCCCTGCACTGACTCCCTGCACGGCGTTAACCCCATTCATTCAGGGCTGACTCCCACTAGAGGGCGGTAAAGACAGTACTGAGTCTGTTTTCCATTACATTTTTCTTTCATTCGTTTAGATTTATTTGAAAGGAATTTAGGGGGATGCCGCTGCTTTACACTTCCAGCACTGGGGGTTTTTAAAATATCCCATCAAATATGTTTGAACCAAGACGTATATTTCATTATATGAAAGGTTTCGCCAAACAGAAAATGAGTAAACAACATGATGCATAATCTATCATCACACCACATTCTCAAAATACCGCAGAAACAATCTAATAACCCAATTACTTTTGCAAATACTAAACTGGACACGTCCTATTGGTCTGAGGTCACGGTGCCTCACCAGGTGTATTGAACACATTCCAGAGCAGTTAAGGTTACTGCTGGGGTCAGTTAGGGTCATTCAGATAAGCTATATGACTATTTCCCAACGATGTCATAAGGACTTCATAACATTTAATAATCATCACAAAATCACATTTTACTGGCTCTAAACTTAAATATGCAGGTAGAACACAAAGTAAAAAAATCACAGATGGATGGTAACATCTGTCCTGGGCGTTGGGGGAAATAAAGAAGCAGGAAGCTTCAGTTTAGCCTGAAGACAGGTGACACACCTGTGCCTTGACTTCTGGTCACATGACAAGCCCATTCCATACCAGGCCTTTATGAATGTCATTTTAATAAGCGATTCGCTGTCCTGCCTAGCTCAAAGGTCATGCCTCTTCAGTCACCCAGCAGTGGGGCTCAAAGTGTTCTGATTTTATGGGGTTATAGAATCAGGCAGTTTTACTGGGTTATAGACCAGGTGTGTACAGCAGGACAGGGCTGTCGCCTCCCAGCTTGTAAAATTGAACTCTGGCCTCCTCATCCAGACAGGAAGGTCTCAGCCATCACGTTCTGCTACCTATAGGGAGTACAGCTTAGTATGGCTGTAATCAGTCACCTGCCAATACAGACATCCTGATAGAGAGAGACACAAACACCTACCTAAACATTCTGTAGGAGCTTATCATCCTTGTTGTCACGGTGATGTAGGGGTGCAACGTGGACTGGTTCATATGTGTCTCTGTATAACAGCCAGGTCACCAGAGTGACGATGAACATCTCCGGGATGAGCAACTGCTGACTCATCACTGCAGACCGGGAACACACAGGGGTCAAAGGTCACTGCAGAGCTGCTCACTCGCTGTACTTGTCTGTGCGTTAAGGCATTCACGGCTGCACACTTAACGGCGGCATCGGTATTGATCTGATACCACCTAGAAACTCTATACTGGTTATCGGGGATAACAAGTTCGAATCCGGTACAATATATAGGAAGCCTCATTATTCCTTTAGGGGGTCAGAATTTTTGTTTCACATTTTGAGAATTTTTTTTTAGGCAGCTACATTACATAGGGCTGAAAAGTTGTTTAAGCAAAAACAAGAAGGCTATCAGAAAGGCACGGTCTGATATTTAAAGTTCTGCCATCAAAGTAGTATTGAGCCATCCCTACGTAAAGTCTGGCTCTCATCATGACATTTTTCATGAACGGACAAGGCCTCGGCGGAACAATTACTAAGATCTCCCAGCAGGGGCAGCGCAAGGGCACTCACCGGAACCCCGGGCCTGTGAGGAGTAGGGTGGGGCACAGGCGATGGTGCCATTCAGGGACAGGATGCCGAAAATGGCTGTCTGCAGCTGGCTGAGCACCAACACCACCTGTAGATGGACACGTGGCATTCAGGGCACAGGAAGACCGCGGGCTACGGGAGGAGCCCGTCTTACAGAACCCAGAGCCACAGTAGAACTACGGAAGACGTGTGACTGGCTGATGGCTCACCTGGTACATGGCATATTTTGGGATGATCTTCTGTCTACTGAGTGCGTAGCGCAGGTGAATGAACAGCATAGCAACAGGCCAGAGAGCGATGATGGTCAGAACGCCCACAAGGGGATTAATCCAGATAGTGGCCCCGGTGACCTCTAACTGGATGGAGGAACGAGGAACGGGCCTTAGACACGACACCCAGAACTGTACGGTTACAGGTCATCCAGGTCACGCGTGCAGCAATCAAGTACAGCGTCCACGAAGCACTCACATCTGAAAGGTCGAAGTTCCCATTGGTCCACAGGATGACGGACAAGATGGTGAAAACGGTTTTCATCAGAGCGAACTGGAAAGATCCCAGCTTCAGCAGGAAGAGAACCCGACTACGAGGAAAAGGTCGTCACACGTTGAGTATCGTCACCCTGTGACCTGGGCTGAATGCTGGACGGAGCAGAGCGCCCCCCCATGGCCTCGGCATAACTCCATCATACCGTGTGATGCGGACATGTGGCAAACACGGGCAGCAGCAGCAACAAGGCCCAGTGCTGATTCGGAGATGGTTATTTCCATGGCGACGCAAAAATTCCTCATCTCCACCACACTCCTCTATCAACAGCACCAAGAACTGGTAGACCACTATGGCAAAGTACCTGTGGGGGTGGGAGGCGACTGAGCAACAGGGAGAACGTGAGGTCCGTGAGAGTGTGTCAGAGAAACAGTGGGAAAGCAAGACAGGGAGAATGACAGACAGACAGAGAGACACTGAGAAAGACAGAGAGTGAAACAGATGGACGAACAGACAGTCCGATAAAGGGAGATAGACAGCAAGAGAGAGAGAAGGAGAAAGACAGAGAGAGACAGAGAATGAAAGATGGGGAAAGAGAGAAAGACAAGAGAAAGACGGGAGAAAGAAAGAGGAGGAGAGACAAGGAGGAAAGCCAACAACAGAAAGAGTGAGACAAATTCAGTGACCTCATCAGTCCGGCAGTAATTTCTGTGCAGAGTGAGGTCAGGAAAACCATACGTGTGTGGCCTTATCGACTCCTGGATCCTGCGAGATATCAGGACAGGGAGACAATGAGACTTACGAGCTGGATGTCATGTCTGTGAACATGGTGGCTCTCGGAATCCACAGCCCCAGGCAGGACATGGCAGCAATAACCTGGCACAAGGTGGGCACAGAGTGGGCGCAGGGTGGGGGCAGATCTTGGAAAGTGGGGATCTATTCATAGCTGGGATAGGGGGGCGGGGGAGTGTCTACAATGAGCTGAGGAGGGACTTCAAGGTTCAATCTGTGAACTTGTCACATTAATTTAAAAACCGACTGACCAGTTGAATAACCAAAAATGCCCATCATTTGTACCAGACACCCAGGTGTACTACATGATATTGTCACAGCCAGTTTCACGTTGTTGAAATTAGTTTTGCCTCTGCAACTGAACAACCAGACTACAAGAATCAGATTTCAAGAGGCAACTTTTTGCTGGTAGGAGATTCGGCAGACTACTATGCAAAAAAGTACAAACAAGCACCAGGCAAACACCGAACATGCATGTATGTTATGGCATACAGCACACCCTGTTCCTTCTTACCGGTGCTGCCCCGTTCACCCATATGATGGCTTTCTTCTTGGGGTAGGGCACCTTGCGGAAGATGTAGATGGCTCCCTCAATGTAAATCAGTATGGACAGCAGTGCCATGAGGGTAAACCCCGTGTACAGAATGATTTCAAGAGGGTCCAGCTCTGAGGAGAAAAATGTCTTGGTCACTCTTTCTTAACTCGCCCTATCTTGCAGTACTCATTGTACTTCAAGGTACTCCATATCTGCAAATGAAACCCATGGGAAAGCTGTCTCAGAAACGTCAACGGAGACCCGTTTCCTCCTTCAACCCCCCTCCCCAGCACTCGGCAGGGGGCAATCATGAAGTCACTCACCTGTTATGATGTCTATGGCCAGGGGAGGCTGCTGTAAACAGCTGGGGTCAATTGTGCTGTTCAGACCGTCCATTTCAATCTCCTATATCCTATTTTGATGTTTCCAGAAAGAGCGGGTCCTACATCTGTGACACCCTCTACGTCCAGATGTCAGCAGAAGCGAGAGAGAGCAGGTTTATGAACAGCCCAGACAGGCTGGAACACATGTGGAGAACCAATCAGGATGCGCTTCTCATTCCGGAAGAGCCGCGTTGTGCAATCAAGCAGAGCAGAGACACGGATGGGACACACGTCATTTACCGCCTGGCAGTTTGTCCGAGGAGATGACACATTTCAAACGATGCGTATTCGTCACCCGGTAATCACGTAAAGAACAGCTGCATGAGAGGCACCATCACGAGTCACAGCAGCAGAAGACCAGAAGATTCTGAAGAAACTCATCCCGGGAATGAGGCCACAGACTGATAACTGACACGTCCGCACACTCCAGATTAGTCTGTGTGATTCTACGGTATCGAGTGTGACCATGTGCATTTCTCTGGGTGTCCAAACATACAGACAGAATTCCTGGTCAGAGCTGTGAGAGACCTGCTCCCACTTCTGTTCTATTTCATACGGACTAAGCTCAGGTCACATGTCTGTCCTGCTCGTCCCTGGACTCAGGGAGCTGCACCATATACTTCAAAGAGATGTAGGCAGCAGCCAACTCTGGAGGTCAACGGCCCCGAGGTCATTCCCGTCTCCAGCGTGCATTCCGCTAGGGGTGTGAGCGATGGGAGGGGCTTCCCAGGATACCTTGTCTGCTGCAACGACAGGGTGTGACGGGGCCAAGGTCACGGTCCCTCTGCCTGGCGGCTCACGATCCCCAAAGTGACCCAGCTAGCGGGGCAGGACAAAGTTTAGTGTTACTTCAGTGAATCCGCTGAGGCTGGCGATATGAGGTATGTACTTATACAGTTCGCATAAATCATGCAACAACATACACAGCCTTGGAATGAACACTCTGACGTTAGGGACAGATGTAAAAAAAAAAAAAAGATTAATATTTTTATAAAACAGCAAAGAAAGCACATAAGGGGTTCAGCACCAGTATTTATTCATGTCCACATTCATAAACTGGTGAATTTTCTGAACAAAAACACTGACAACCAAGGATGTGAAACTTTAACACAAGAATCGAAGATGACAGGTTGTGCAACCAAACACTGTTTGTAAATAGCAAACAGAAATGCTGCCTTAGACTAAAAGCTTAATGAAGGGTACATGCAGAACTGGGCTTTACGTTTAAAATCTTAATTACAAAAACAAGACAGTAAACTGGGGTTTTCTAGACTTTATGGCTATACTTTCATCTGAGTGGGAAACCAAATCCCGCAGAGAACACTTACTCTGGAAAACTCATGAACAAACAGCCACATAAGAATGAGCGCCCCCTTTAGGTCAGCCCACGCAACTACCACGATCCCAGCTTAGTATCACTGCACGTGTTAAAATTCGTCTTTTATTGCAGCTGTTAAATTGCGGTTCAAGTCTCAATGTGGTAAACTGGCAGCACCCAGATGGGGAGACGTGCAGTCCCATCACAGAGATGAACTGACATGTTGCGTGATTAAAACCAAAATGTACCAGGCTGAGAAGCCGTCCATCCCGAGAAAGCAGGATGTGCCCGACGCAGAGACACGGGGCGAGGACGGCAGGAGCCACACCACAGACCCCCGACCTGACATCACAGACCGACACAGTCAGGAGGGCAGCAGAATCAATGTAAACAAGGTAAACATCCACGCCTGTGCTGCTGTATCTCAAAGGTCAGTGTGAGAATGAAGGTTCCATCATGTAAACGGAGAGACGGTAGCCATCTTACGCCAGGGGGCGTAGTGCACGCTGTGCTGAAGGCACAGTAAGGATTCCCAACTCCAGTTCTCATCAGCGCTGGGGGGTGCTGCTTCCAGCAGAGCCGTGGCCAAGGTCACACAGTGACCTTCAAGCAGACCCACAGGAGGACTCTGCAGGCCTCAGACGAAGCACCTGCAATCCCCCATTCTGCTTGATCACGGTTCCTGGACAAGTTCAGCATCATGCTGCGTGATGAGAATGTCCACCAATTCAGTAGTGCAACTGGTTATTTCTGCTGAAAAATCCCATGTAAAGAAAAAAGAATCATTTAAAATTTTGAAAAACATTTTGGCTGTGACCAAAGTGGGGATTGGCTCAAACACACCGGCCCATACTTCGGCACGGGGGGGTCCAGTGGAGGCTCTTTGGTGAGCAACAAAGAGGATGGAATCAGGGAACCCGGAGAAGAGGTATGGCGTGTGTTAGCAAGCTAAGAGATAGCACACATGTGAAAATGCTCATGGATAACACGTAATAAATATGCTGAGTAGAAAGTGTGCATGTAAACATACTGATGACCTGTATAACACTGATGGTCACACGCCTGCATTACAGAGGCGGTCGGGTTCCTGCTTATGGTGAATCGCGGCGATGAGGATGGGACCACGTGGAACTTAAGGCATCAAGTCTGATGGCTCTGTTGTCTCGGTGTGGGGGAGGCCGGATTTCCACCAGGACGGCAGGCTGCTGAAAAGCCCCCCTTCCGTCGCCACAGTTCTATAAGAGAGAATGTGCATCGGCTGCAGCCTTCTGCCTGTCCGTGCGTCTCACAGGGACACATGGGTACACGTGGCTCACCTGGCTACGACTCTGTCTCCACGGTAACTCTGACTGCCTGTCCGGCATCTGGAAGGGAATTTCAACATCAGAGAGATCCAGGAGGCTGGAGACTCTGTGCTACACCCACTGGATGAACAAGTTCACAGACAGCAGACATGATGGGAGTCTGTGCTTCAGCTCACCTGTCCGTGGAGCATCACTGACCAGGCTGTCATCAGTAAAATGGACCTCATTGGCTAGCAAGCGGTTCTGTGACTCGCTCAGGGGTCTGGGGTAGGCCTGTCCATCACTGGAAGAAAAGGACGTCAATCACAGAAAAAAAAAAAAAGCCAGATCTACGGACGGCCCTTTGAATCTTAGTTACCTCTTAGAGTCGGGCTGTGGGTCAGCGGGCGGCTGTTCCGGGTCAGCACTGACCAGTCGGGTCGGGAAGGTATGTCCATCACCCAGACTGCACCGGGAAGGGGGGATAGCAGGGGGAGGGTCACCTTATTTCCCAGATAACACACCCACCTACCAACAGTGTCCATTTTGGGTGTGCAAACGAGATATGCAAACAGTCAGATGCCATACTAGGAGGATGAGGATGAGGAGGAGGCGGCACGCCAGGCTCACCTGGTGTAGACAGGCAGGAGCCAGAATCTCTTCTGGTCTCCAAACACCTGGGCAACATTCTTACTGAGGCCCAGAGAAAAGCCATTCTTATCAGGCCCGTTTCTGAACACGGGTGCCCTGAAGGCTTCTGGGAAGAGAGAGAAATCTGTATCAGTACACACGAGTTAACTGGTTAGTTGGCCTTCGATTACAGGATGACCGTCTTTGGATCTGAAATGACTTCCCAGCCATGTTTACCTATGGTGGAACGGTTCTTCCCCACCAGCCACAGGTGGTAGGTGAAGAGGGACAAGATACTGATGAAGAACATGGCCGCGACGAAGAAGAGGAACAAGACATGGAATTTGGCGTGAGTGTCGGGAAGCTCGTTCTGAGGGAAGGGGGAGGGAGGGAGGGAGGGAGGGAGAGAGAGAGAGAGAGCGGTGACCACGGGGTGTAACGCGATGAGGACCCGCGTGAAGGATCAGGGCCGGCAGTGACCATTCCGGGCTTCCACAGCTCCTGATGGGACTGCACAGCTCAGAAGGAACAGCATTTAAAACGGAGTAGATGACAGTTATGAAGGAAGACCAGCCACTCTGTACTTCCAAACCGAGATGCCATCTTTAAGGGTAAAGGACCCAAAGCCTCAGAACACCGTCAAATTCAGCATTTACCAGACACACCAGGAAATACAAACATCATGCAGTCAGGAAAATGAGCATTTGGGATGAAGCACGTTTTATTTTACGCAGGAGGAATCGCTCCACAAGTGATTTTCCTACAGAGACAATATGGTAAAGAGAGAGACGTGTGGGCAGAGAGTGACGGCCCAGAGGAATGCTGACTGTACAGGACCAATGTGGTCACATGACAATGAGAAGTATTTACGCAGGAGCAGCTAGCTAGCCAGCACAGTCATACAACATAGAGAGCGGCTGCTTTCTGCGCAGTTACCTGGGGACAGCTCTCAGCTGATCTCCTCCGGCAAAGCTTAGTGCAAACAGAGATACGGCGTTAGACAAAGGCCACAGCGGGAGGCAAACGGGCAGAGAGAATGGGGAGAGCGAGAGGCAGCGAGGGGTAGATGGAAAAAGCAGCCAGGACACAGAAGAATGACGACACGTTTACCTTACACACACAGAGCTAAGGAAAAACGAAGAAGATGATGCAGGATGTGGACCAGGAATCAGAGCAACAGACATGGAACCCGCCTCAGAGGGGCAGCACACCCAGGGGCCTCGCCTCAGAGGGCCAATTCTGGCCCCAGACACAGGAAGTGTCACTGTACAGGTAACTGACCATGTGGGCCATTCTGATGGCTCTGCAGCGCCATGGTCAGATGCAGTGACGACTTGTGTGTATGGAATCGGCCACAATTGACTGCTTACCGTCCAGAATTTGATGAAATAGCGCAGCACGGTGCCGGCGATGAAGAGGCAGTACAGCATGGCGTAGGCCAGGAACAGCACAAAGAACTTGTAGTTGGAGAAGCCCACACAGTTATTCACCCTGGAAACAAGAGGCGAGCTCACAGTGACCGGCTGTGTCAGGGAGCTCTGAGAGACCCTGGCAGATGCACACAAATGTAAGGACAGCTAAGCCAGCAGATGGTCCCCGTACTGCGAGGACGGTCACAGATGAAGCGAGCGATTCGCTCACACTTTGAGACTAAAGCTCAACCACACAACTTTCTGGCACTAACTTCTTCCATGGGATAGAGAAGACAACCATGACCAGGCTACGGCAGATCAGCCAGCTACACAGTGCCTATGGCCTCACACACGGCTCAGAAAGCTGGAGCCAGCCTTGACTGTCAGCCACTCTCATCGGGGTGACTCGCAGAGCCACTTGCAGGCCCCTAGGAGGTCGGGAGTGGAACATTCACATACCAGGGGCAGTGGTGGTCCATTTTCAGAATACACCTGAGGAAGAGGGAGGGAGATGAACGTCAGAATTCATGAGGGAAAAGTGAGACATGACTAGAGAGATGAAAACTAATGGATGGGAAAGAAGCCAAATGTCTGATAAACCATGAAGAGCAGAGCGACTCACGTATCACAGGCAGAGCAGTGGTGACAGCGGTCCGGTTTCATCACCTGACAGCGGTCACAGTACCGGATGGCTGCAAGGGACAAAGAGAACAGGGAGACAGCAGGTCAGTAACAAAGGGGACAGAACATGGATGTACATACTGACCTCCAGTGTGGGTGTAGACAGGGTGTACATACTGACCTCCAGTGTGGGTGTAGACAGGGTGTACATACTGACCTCCAGTGTGGGTGTAGACAGGGTGTAC
>JAACJT020000040.1:4774848-4789022 GCA_009936485.2 Gymnarchus niloticus | reverse complement strand
GGAGTACTGACAGAGGGCATGCTGAGCTGTTCACGGGATGGTAGGAGTACTGACAGAGGGCATGCTGAGCTGTTCACGGGATGGTAGGAGTACTGACAGAGGGCATGCTGAGCTGTTCACAGGATGGTAGGAGTACTGACAGAGGGCATGCTGAGCTGTTCACGGGATGGTAGGAGTACTGACAGAGGACATGCTGAGCTGTTCACGGGATGGTAGGAGTAGCTGTTCATGTGATTCAAATGCTAACAAGTAAAGGTGCGTTTTTAAGCGAGATTTAAAAACATGGAAAGAGGGGACAGATCTGATCGCTAGTGGGGGGCCATTCCACAGTCAGGGGACAGGGAATGCATGGTCACCCACAGTCAAGTTTCTGCCTTGAACGTGGGATAGTCAGAAAACCCATTTCTGATGACCTGGGAGGTCTGCAAGTCGTATAGGGACATATGAGGTCTGACATGTAGGAGGGGGCTAAGCCATTCAAAGCTTTAGGAACAAATATGCGGATCTTAAAATTAATCCCGAGGTGGACTGGGAGCCAGTGAAGGGAGGCTAAGACAGGGGTCACGCGATCCCTTTTTTGGAGCTGGTAAGAAGCCTCACTGCAGCGTTTTGGAGTTGAAGGTGGGCCAGGAACAACTGGTTAATTCCGGTGTACAGGGAGATGCAGTAATCCAGCCTTGAGGAGATAAATTCATGGATGACTATTTACATGTCACTTGAGAATTTAATTTTAATTTTAAGTTTAATTTTTGAGATTGTTCAAGCTTGGAAGAAACTGGATTTGACAACTACATTAACCTGTTTGTCAAACTTGGCAGCAGAATCAAACATTACTCCAAGATTTTTGGCATATGGCTTGATGAAAGGAAATAGTTGACCAATCTGTGTAATGACGTCAGGTGGGGAGGTGGGCCAAAGATGACAATGTCTGATTTGGTTTCACTGAGTTGGAGGAAATTTTGGGCCATTCAACATTTAATATCCTCAAAGCAACTGACTAGACTTTGTAGCTGTGATGCACATTACTAGTCCCCCTTCGCGTTGCCCTCTCTGCCGCTATCTGCTTTTTTATGTCTCCCGGACCATCAAGGATGATACCATTGTCAAGAAAACCATCTACAGATACACCGAGCCCTCAGTGCCAGCCTGCTACCTGGCACCTTCATGAAGAATTATTTTACAGCACAGCATTAAATAGAAGTGAACATACTGATTAAAATTCTCTGTGCACACCCACCTGTGGAGCTGGGGTAGGAGGTGACCGTGGAAGACTGAGAAGCTGTAAAGGTGGATGTTGAAACAGAAGGCCGTTACCAGTGAGTCTACATTCTGATGTCATGCCAAACACACTGGTCTGTATGCTATTGTTTTCTTACTGGTTTCTGATACTGGCGTGGTATCCGTCCTCCACGCCAGGTCAAAAGATGCATCTGAATATGGGGTTGTAGTACGCATGGTGGAAGTCTTCAGTGACCCCAGTGTGAAGTTTAATGGTGAAGTGGTTGGTACACTTATTGTAAATGTGACAGTTTCAAGGGTGACTGTTCTATTTGGCGTTGTATTTAAAGGGGTTGTTATAGATGGAGAGGGAATTAGAGAGCTTGCAGATTGAGCGGGGTTCGTTGAGGTTGTTGTAGATGAAGTGGATGATATTATTGGGGTGGTAGGAGAATTTGTAGATGAAGTGGGGGTTAAAGAGGTTTGAGAGGTTGTTGTAGGTGATGGGGAGGTTGGAGAACTTATAGCCAAAATGGAGACTATAGAGGCTGTAGATGGAGGGGTGGTTGTTGAGGCTGTTGTAGATAGAGGGGTGGTTGTTGAGGCTGTTGTAGATGGAGGGGTGGTTGTTGAGGCTGTTGTAGATGGAGGGGTGGTTGTTGAGGCTGTTGTAGATAGAGGGGTGGCTGTTGAGGCTGTTGTAGGTGGAGGGGTGGTTGGTGAGGCTGTTGTAGATAGAGGGGTGGTTGTTGAGGCTGTTGTAGATGGAGGGGTGGTTGATGAGGCTGTTGTAGATAGAGGGGTGGTTGTTGAGGCTGTTGTAGATGGAGGGGTGGTTGATGAGGCTGTTGTAGATGGAGGGGTGGTTGATGAGGCTGTTGTAGATGGAGGGGTGGTTGTTGAAGTTGTTGGTGATGAAGGGTCAGTTGGAGAGGTTGTTGTAGATGGAGAGGTTAATGAGGTTGTTGGTGATGAAGGGAGGATTGGATTGCTGCTTTTCAAATCAGAAGCTTAAAGAGAGGCAGAAGAAGTGAGTTCCTAATCAGAAATTCCAACAAGGCAAACAGAACTGGTCCTTAACTGCCACTGATCCAGGCTTATTCATGCAGAACATTAGGTGCCCTAGAAACTCAAGCTGAAATGGACTAAAGAATGTCAACATATTCTTGTTAAAATGTGGGGTTAACCCAGAGTAAGATGTCTTGGTCATATAAAACACCCTAAGGCTTCGTCCACACTACTACAGTATGTTTTCATTTAAAAATTACATTTCTAAAGAAAAATAATCTAGCATTTTCACATCATTTATGAAAGTATTTCCACCATCAACAATTAGTGAATGAGATGTTGTAATGAGAAAAATCCAATCAGGGAAGAGGCCACATAATGAGCATGAAGCAATGCGAGCTCAATTAGAGTCTGTGTTTTCAAAACTCTCAGTTTTCACCTACTGCTGAGCTAGCATTTTCAGAGATATACGGCTCAGGACAGCATATTCAAATGTCTCCTTTTTGTGGAGACATTGTGCAATTGGCAAATCAGGATTTAGTTTTAGGCAAAGAATGTGGAACCACTGTACCCCTGCAGATGAACCAGTGATTCCAGACTCACCAGCACGCCTGACATGGCGATGGCCTGAAAGAGAACAGTGAAGAGAAATGAGTCTGTGTACAAACACTTAAACAGGTACCTACACACATATAACTGCAAGTTCAGGGTCTACTGCTCGACCATGACAAGGCTTTGGGATTATCTGGCACCGTCAGTAAGATCACCAAGATGACCATCTGTAGGTACGTCCTCTAGGAGACCGCTGAAAACTCACCACAGGGCAGGGCAGCATCAGGCACTGCTTTCCAGCTATAAGGGTGCCACTCCTCTGAGGTCCATGCAACCAAGTTTCCGTCCGTGCAGTCACTGTGATGAATTGCATCATCCCACACGCGGAACAGGGACAGTTCTACAGGGGCCACCTGGCCTGAGACGTCCCTGCAGCCCAGGACCAGCTCCCCAGCACGTACAGCTGTGGACGTGGCGTTGACTTGGCGAAAGTAGCTCACGCCGTCCACCCACAGGAAAAGGCTCTTGCTCAGTGCATTTTGGACCACACACACACGATGCCAGGCCCGAGACACCAAGGACACAGGAAAGTGGTGCCTCTTTCCTCTCAGCCAAACAGACAGACCCTGCCATTCACCCCGCAGGCTCAACTGCGGGTGCTTCCTGCTGGGAGTGCCGTAGGTAAAGGCCACCCACCCACCCTGTGAAAGCACACGGATATGCACACACACACTCAGCTGAGCCTGCAGGGGTAGGTGAGCCTGGTTTAGGAGGGTCCACCCATCATCACAGCCACCAGAAAACACAGCCTTCAAGCCCCCCATGAAGCTCGCCTGCACCACTAGAAAACAGAAGAGGAGGACAGGGATGACAATCAGCATGTTTGTCAAGAAAAGCCATAAAAAATGTCCCAAATGTGTACTGTAGAGCTGATCTGTTTGGCTGTTTGCACTGCAGGCCTGAAGGAAGCGCCCAGCCAGAGCCCCGAACTGCAGCGGATTTACGTTCTCCTGTGTTGTTCTAACTTTCATCACAGATAAACCAAAAGATTGAGTATGGGTCCAGAAGAAGGGAGATCTTACAACTGGACAGTCATCAGTAACAGGACCCATGGAAACACAAGGGCCGGATTTTACATTACATGACATAGCACCTCATTCCTTAAGAAGCTATCAGAGAAGTATAATACCTGTGTCTACATGACATAGCACCTCATTCCTTAAGAAGCTATCAGAGAAGTATTATACCTGTGTCTACATGACATAGCACCTCATTCCTTAAGAAGCTATCAGAGAAGTATTATACCTGTGTTTACATGACATAGCACCTCATTCCTTAAGAAGCTATCAGATAAGTATAATACCTGTGTCTACATGACATAGCACCTCATTCCTTAAGAAGCTATCAGATAAGTATAATACCTGTGTCTACATGACATAGCACCTCATTCCTTAAGAAGCTATCAGAGAAGTATTATACCTGTGTTTACATGACATAGCACCTCATTCCTTAAGAAGCTATCAGAGAAGTATTATACCTGTGTCTACATGACATAGCACCTCATTCCTTAAGAAGCTATCAGAGAAGTATTATACCCGTGTCTACATGACATAGCACCTCATTCCTTAAGAAGCTATCAGATAAGTATTATACCCGTGTCTACATGACATAGCACCTCATTCCTTAAGAAGCTATCAGAGAAGTATTATACCTGTGTTTACATGACATAGCACCTCATTCCTTAAGAAGCTATCAGAGAAGTATTATACCTGTGTCTACATGACATAGCACCTTACTCCTTAAGAAGCTATCAGAGAAGTATAATACCTGTGTTTGCATGACAGAGAAATAGAGTGAGGCACAGAAGAGCTTTCATCCAGAATCTGGTGTCTCCCACGATGGTGCAGTTTACACAGGCCATAGTTCTGCAAGACAGCATCAAGTGCTGGTCAGTCTAATAGCACATAGATCTATATAACAGAGCAGATATTCCTATGACACCGTGACCTCTATATAACAGGACACATGATCTTTCCTGTGAAAAACAGCAGTCATGTATCTATCAAACATTCCTGTTCTCTTAAACATCATCTACAGCGGTCTGCTCATTGATCAAACGTGACTCTAACCTTCGTACCGCATGAGCTGCATGCATTTAACAAGGAGTGGTCAAAGATGAGACCGTTTGACAGAATAATACTACAATCACAAATCAGAACAAAGTAAATAGACGTTCTTTTATTTGGAGAGCCAATATTTGCAGTAATGAAGGAATACTGCCTGCAAACATTCTGAACACATACAACTACCTGCCTGCTGCATGCATATGTACTCTTACAGTGCTAGTCCTTCAGAATAACCCCAATGTGCTTCACAGTGATGGGATAACAGACCCTAGTCCTTCAGAATAACCTCAATGTGCTTCACAGTGATGGGATAACAGACCCTATTCCTTCAGAATAACCTCAATGTGCTTCACAGTGATGGGATAACAGACCCTATTCCTTCAGAATAACCCCAATGTGCTTTGCAGTGATGGGATAACAGACCCTATTCCTTCAGAATAACCCCAATGTGCTTCACAGTGATGGGATAACAGACCCTATTCCTTCAGTATGACCTCAATGTGTTTACATTTGCATAGATTTACTTAGCAGATGCTTTTGTCCAAAGCGATGTACAGTGAGGCAGATACAACACTGTCTTACAGTAATGAGATATACAACCTTATTCTTTCAATATGACCTCAGCATGCTTCACATCATCCATCCATCCATCCATCCATCCATCCATCCATCTTCCAAACTGCTTTATCCTATTCAGGGTCATGAGGGGCCTGGAGTCAATCGCAGGCAGACTAGGTCACGAGGCACGGGACACCCTGGATGGGGCGCCAACCCATCTCAGGGCAGTATGTTTCACAGATGATGGGTCATTTAGAGACAACAGTCTGCCTTACGTCATAGGAGGACACTGAAGAGAGAAGAAGAAAACATGCAAACTCCACACACACACCAGGGCTGGATTCAGACCCCCAAACCTGGAGATACGAGAGTACCCACTACCAGCCACTGAGCTGATACTATGTTATGACAAAAATCAGCGAAGACTTCCTCTGGCCAATACTTTCATGGGCAGAACTGCATGAAAATGAAAATTTCGATTGGAAACAAAAAAAAAAACAAGCATGCAGCAATCACCATGGGCTGCTTAAATAAGCCGCTCAACTAGGCAGTAGGCTTTGTGAGGAGGTCTGTAATTGCTGCTCATGTCATTAAACGTGCTGCCTGCTTTCAAGTGTCTAAACCTTTACTTAACTTCATGAACTGTTTCTTTGTGGACCAAAGGGAATGACTGTGCACACAAGTGGCTGGTTAGGAAAGGGGCTAACGAGTGTGTTTCCCTACCCTTGCCCAGATATTTCTGGAAACGACATTCTAAAGCAAAACATGAATATTAGCAGCTTATCTTATTATCACAGGCAGAGAGCTGATACAGTGGACTACAAGAGCTCCTCTCCTCATACAAGAACCGTGCTGCTCCTGGTACGTGGTCACTCAGTGGCCTTTTGCTTTGAATTATTTTCTGTTACATATTCAAACAAACAATTTGATTTAATAAGATAGACTGCATTAAAAATGCAGAAACTAGCAAAAAAGTGAATAAGGCAAATTCACTCACACACATACGCGCTTCCCCTCCCTGTGCCAAATTTACCCTCATCTGAAGCTTGTCTGAGACGACCCTGCATGGGAGATTTATGTTCACAGTTTCAACTGAGTAAGTGTACATAAATGAGTAAATCAGGAAAGCCCATAAGAACAAAGAGGAAGAGAGTCGCTCAGACCAGTGATTATGAGAGGATGATCACCTCCCCTCCTCTGCTGTACACATCAAAGACCATCAAAGACATCTGACCTGAGCAGCTTTTTCAGTTTTGATGCATGGAGTAATGACAGGGAAACAAAGGCACCTGACATGGTGGCTATTCTCCAACTGATGTCATGCTGTTATGCCTACTGTCTGTGTGAATTTGGACTTGAAATGTTGTTGTTGATGGTTTCTTCTGTGTAGTAAGCCAGGACGCCTGAGCACACACACTCACTCACACTCACTCACATGCACGCCAGTCAGTCACACCTGCACCAACGCTCCAGTTTTCAGACTGCCTGGGATATGGGTTTTACTCATGTTCCTTGTTTTCCTTGTTTACTTCTGCCTTTGCCCTGATTGCCCACAAGCATCTTACCTAGTTCCTTTATTATTTAAGCCTAGGTTCCCCTCTCCTCTGGGTTGAATGTTTTCTGCTGTATTTGGTTCTGTTTAGTTCCTGGTTATTCAGTTCTGTTAGGGTAGGATTATCCAGTCTAGTCTATAAGGGGCATTAACACTCCTGTTTTTAAATCCTAGTCTTGTTCCGGGTTGCCAGACTGGCGATGCCCTAGTTGTGTCTGTTTGAATGTTTTGTGCCAACAATTCTAACTTAATACTGTCTTGTCCATCTTTGAGTTCATCCCCTTGTGTTCAAGGCAAAATCTTGGGCTTGATCCTTTGTTATTAAACCCCTGCACTTACATCCTCACTATCTCTGGCCCGTGGCGTCACGCCCCAAGACTGTGGCAACCCCATGACACCATCCATCCATCCATCCATCCATCCATCCATCTTCCAAACTTGCACCCACAGCGGCTCCCCAGGACTGGAGATTGACACCCCTGATTTAAACGCTTTGCTGCTGTGTGTGTTCTATGTACAACATACACATAAACGCATTTGGACGGCCACTGGCGCAGTAAGTAGTTAAGTGAACTGGCATCTCTAAATTACCCATAATTTGTGTTTTTGTGTGTGTGTGTGTGTGTGTACCAAGGTGTTTCACTGTACTGCATACGCAGTTTACTGTGTTAATCAGCATATTCTCAGCAGGCTTTAGTTATCTTTTAGAGATTTTTTAAAGCCTAAGATGTCGCTTCTTAATATCACTCTCATTTCTCCATTTGTTGCTAATTATGGCAACAGTGGAAACACAAATTAGGTCGTTGGTGCTCTTCAGGGCCTAATGGGCAGGATCGACCTCAGGTGTGTCCATTAGTGTGATAATTAACGAGTGACACAGACCACAAAGAAACTGCAGGTAATAACTTTTTAACTTAATGTCCTCTGACAAACTCTGGAGAGTCAAGCTCCCTTTTAGGGCTGTTATTGACAGTAAATATGAATAAAATGATGGAAATGGGGGCTTGATTAAGTGATAGGGCTTCATGTAAAGGCGGGAACTGGCTGGAAGGAAAACCTGCACTTGCTTTTAATGTAATTAAACTACATCATTGATTGTTTAATCGATGTTTGCTCCCCAAATTGCAGCGTCTGTCGACAGCCAGTCCTGATATTAAGCTGAGGTGTTAAGTGAGAAATCACCCGGATCTTCGCTCAGACACAAACAATTTCAAGTGTTATTTAACAAGTCGCCATTATAATTGTCAATTATTAATTACACCAAGTTCGCGGGCTTCCAGGGCGCTCACCTGGAGCCGGCGCGCTCCCGCGGGCTCGTTCACGATAGGCGCTTCATTCCCAGACGGCACGAGACGGCACGAGACAGCACGAGCCTGCCGTGGCGAAAGCTGCTCTCCCTGTACGACCACCGCAGGGACGCGTATGATGAATCCAGCCTTTCGTCTTTAGTCACGTCAAGCCTGGGCGGTTTTGATAGGTAAAAAGGTAAAAGCAGACCGTCCAGACAAGTCACTTGGCGGAAACTGAGCGCACTTTCAGTCAGCCTCGCAGTCGACGCTTTGAGCGCCACTCCCGTTATTGTGCTAGCGAGCCCGCCTTTCCCACGTCAAACACGGCAGCATCTCAAAGAACAACGCAAACACGCAAACTATGAGTTCTTCAGCGTGTCATTACTCAGGTCCCATGTTCAGTTAAGCTTAGATGGAGACAATTATACACTGAAAACAAACATGTCTTCTCACATAAACAGTGTGACTTATTAAACATGCAGAATTGAACACAGTCACTCATTAAATACAAACTGAGCTTTCCAATAAGGTGCTGGGATCCAGTATTACATACAATTTAAAACTTTACATAAACGGGTATATTTTTCACAATTTTTCTACTTCATTAAGTGAGAACTACATTAGTCCAAAATCAGTTCTGGGTATAAAGACAGCCAAGCCTGGAACATGACATGAGAGAACACAAACTCTCTCTACCAGAATAGCTCATTTCTTTTCCCGGTGTGGGAACCCAGGGGGGACCCACACAAGTATGTCAAGAAACAAATGCCAAATTGTGGCCTCCCTCACCTGAGGCTGTTTGTATTCCAAAGGGTGTCTGCTGTCAGACCAAATTCCCTGAAGTCTTGCAGGTAGTTAGTTAATCTGAAATGCAAACGTGACATCAGGGCATTCACTGCTGACCGAAAGGCCACATCACACCTGTGATTCGGTCCCACACCTCTGATGACTGTCACACCACCACTTACCTGTGATACCATCCCAGATGTCAGAATCTTGGTGTTTTTGATCTTAGAGTGCACCTTTGAAAAGCAAACTTGAGGAATGTCACACCTGGATGGATGAGAAGAGAAAACATTCTAGAAGCATGCTTTCATTCTTCATTCCATTCCCCGCAGTGGTGAAACAATTTTTCAGTCTTTGTGTCCTTTCAAGTTCATGTTGGTGTCATAATTTACTGTTAATCCAGTATAGGAGTATCATAAAGTGTACAGGTATGAACCGCAATCACGTCTGAGTCTGTGTGTAATAGGCTTATGGAGCTGCAGTGAGGTCCTGTGTCCAGTTACTTTTGCATGTCTGCTGTAGAACAACCGTTCATTAAATTGCCACGGGACTCACATAATTTTTCTGTTTGTGAGAAGAAAGCAGAGTGTTTATCCCTCTATAATGCTTCTTTCCATGGTGATAAACTGTTCTGAATGAGGGTGTATTGTAGGTCAGATGCAGTCATAATTTTCCTTCATTTCCTTTAAGAAATCTTTAGGCTATGTGCCAGTTACCTGTAAACAGTAAACTTTGAACTACTTCTGTTAGTCTTGCGTCATTCACTATGGGCACCACCAGGGGGCGCTCGTTCATTAATCTGTCAGCTTTCTGCCTACCTGTTGTCAAATAATCTCTCCTCACCTAAGCACGATTTGCTGACTCCCTACACTATTTAAGTTCCCCAGGTTAACTTCATCTCTGTTCTGTCACTGAACCTTCCATTGCTGTCTTCCACCCACGTGTTCCTGTTATCTGGATTTCCCTAGTACCGTCCTTCCTGGTTCTCCCTACACATCACCTCCCTGGTATTTTCAGTTTCTGTGCTCAGATTTGCCCTCAGGTTCCCTGACAACTGAATGCTGTGACATCTTGAGGGAATTTTTAGCCTTGCGATTTCTTTACTTTGCTGACATTTCTGTACCGGAAAATGCACTAGAATCTGTACTGTTACATTAATCTAAAAATACTATTCTCTTTAGTATGTTTTAAGCACATTATATGAATAAAGAAATAAAAAGGTATGTCATTGTTCCTATTTAATGTCAGTCAGTTCTCCTGAGCTAAGCCACATTATTTTCCAATTTCACTCTTGAGAAAATGGATCTGTTTCGGGCAGAAGGACGTGAAGATTCTGTAGCATGTGCTCATTCCAGATCAGAATGATGTTAATTCAGTGAGCAGATCTCCGACTCATGTCTTTGACGGTCTTGAGTCCTGGTAGAACTCACCTCAGTGGATTCCTAACAGAACATTCAGAAAACGATTATTTGCTACTTTTATTTAATAAAATCACTTGAGTCATGAAGCCTTTTCAACATTAAACAGTTTATTCATAGAAGTGTGCTGGGATTCCATTATGACACGGGAAAAAAACACTTCATAATCCTGATGTGTTTACAGTACAGTTCAAACATGTCAAAATATCGTGTACAAAGTCATTTAGCAGTCACTCTCAGCCACAAGAAACATCACTTATTATTCAAAACCACCACAAACATTCAGGTAAACATGATGCATACAAAAATAGATCCTGTTATTGTATCCAACGAATCGACTCATTTTCACTATGGGTTAATTATTGCCAAGCAACAGCCTCTTCTGAAAGAGGGGTGTTCAGAGTGTAAGAACATCAAGCCAGAGTGGTTAAAGCACAAAGTTAGACACGTGCCGATCCCAAAGCAGTAACACTAAAAATGATTTGATATGAACTGGCTTAAAACAAACTGATTGGACAAAACTGCAGCCAAAATGAGAGCTGCCTCACTTTCTCTTTTCACTCTCTCTATTTACATATGTACACCTTAATATTGCAGATGCGCAGAGAGGGCAGCCATGCACAGTACGAGAAATGTCAAATGCATGAACGGAGGAAACTCTTGAATGAGAGCAGTCAGGGGACGGAGGTCTTAGCAGGGTCAGGGAGGAAGCTTGTGTATCTGGCAGTGACCGTTGACAGCCAATAAAACCTTGGTTATGAAGCAATGTGATATTCTTGTCCCGTTTGCCTGCAGATTTTGGGATGCAGTAAACCAAGCAGGTGGTGGGTCTGACCTCCCGACTTAATCACAGCATCATCACCATCACATTATCAGACAGAGCCATGGAGTTTAGCTGCTGTTAGCTTGTTCTCTCTGCAGAAACGAGGCTCGTCTTGGCTCTCCGCTCTCGCTTCAAGAATACTTTCTTACCATTAACAGAAGTAATGCTGCGGCAAGACAGATCTACCTATATCGAGATCTATTTACAAAGAGACCCATCGATCTATACACCTGTTAGCAGTCCTGGCCACCTCTGTAGGCCCTACAAAAATGTGCAGCAGGACGTCCTTCTGGAGAGGCAGATACAGCACTGGGAGGTAGGGAAGTGCTAACTGTGGGGGGGACTTCAGGACAGTGTCAATATCCCGATGGGGGCTTTGTGTCCTGGACATGGACATCCTGCAGAAAAAAATAGCGTAGAAAGACCCTGACTGGACACAGATACACAGACACAGGCATACAAAACCTACATATACCACACAGGAGGAGCAAGAGCTGTAGAGGTGCTGTGCTACCTTACTGTACAGCTGTGTTACTGCACAGCTAGCACTGAACTGCTGTGCTACCTCACTATACAGCTGTTACTCTTTACAGTTCATCTGTTTGACTGTCCATTCCGATGATCATTCTGTTCCTGTAAGCTGACTTCAGACATAATTTTTCACTATCACGTGAGGTCAATGATGGATACTTGCTCTTAAACGGATTACGAAATGCTGTGGTGGTGCTGCAAAAATAAAGAAATAAATAAAGAAAGAAAGAAATAAATAAAACTACAGTTATAAAAAACCCTGTGGGAGTTCCCCATTAGCAAGGGTCCGTTCATGATCATTCGAAAGAACACCAGCTCAATGATGCCCCCCTGTGGATACAGAGGACCATGAATAAATGGCTACTCATGGCATGAACTCCCATCATGTCCTGTTACACATTTTAGGGAGGGGTGTAATTCTATACAACACTACTACATTTATTGCTTGCTTGGCCAAAAAAAATAACCTTGCCCATCATACTGATCCATTCTTATGCTTACAGCCTTCCTCATCGCTGTGACGTCACCACGGTAACTGGTGAAGGATGCCCCCTTGCTGGGCTGGCAGAACCAAGTATCTATAGCCGGAGCTCTTAGGAAAGGTGCTTGCTAAATGCAGAATGACAGGCACCTTCCGTAATGGCCGTTCTCACACGGTCGGCTCTGGACAGGCTGCTTCGTGCAAAGCCAGAGTCTACTGAAAGGTGCAGTGAAATCACTTAAGTCTGCCATGCCTCGAAGACAGGAAAAGACAGTAAATGTGTTTTGGCACTTAAGTAAACACATTCAGTCACATTCATTCCTGTCAACAGGTAAACATTCTTCCTTGCCAGCTTATATTGGTGGCGGTAATTAGCCTTTGTGAGAAGTTACCAGGACATTGGTAACCAAGGCAGCTGTTTGATTTGTACATACAAAGGTCTATAGTTAACTATGACATTCTCATTAACATCGTCCGGATATGAAAAAGATCATATGTTTCTAAAAACTTGTCTTCCTTTAGAGACTCCATTCTCACGTCAGTCAAGATCTCTGACATCTTTGACATTCGGCGTTCGTGGCGTATGTCCTGTCAGTCACTCCCAGACTCCGGCTGCCATCTTTCGCGCCAAATCAGAGGAGGAAAGGCTCATCTACACAGCAGCAATATTATAAGTAAGATCAAGCATCCACCATGCACTGCTTATGAGATACTCCAACACACCACACCTTTACACAGTCACCCAAGGGCACAGAGCAATTATTTGCAATATTCATAAAATAAAGATAAGAAACTCAGGTAAAAACTCAGGCAGGTAGTTACAGAAAGGCAGACAGGAACAAAAGCTGACAGACAGGAAGGTAGGAAGACAGCCAGGCAGACGGATAGGCAGACAAACGGAGACATACTGAGGTACATACAAGTAGACGTAGACAGCAAGTAAGACAGGAATTCAAGGCAGACTGACAGACAGAGAGGCAGACAGAGAGAGACAGTCAACAGGCTGACAGACAGAGAGGCAGACAGAGAGAGACAGTCAACAGACTGACAGACAGAGAGGCAGACAGAGAGAGACAGTCAGACAGACTGACAGACAGAGAGAGACAGACTGACAGACAGAGAGACAGACAGAGAGGCACGGTCAGACAGACTGACAGACAGAGAGAGAGAGACGGTCAGACAGACTGACAGACAGACTGACAGACAGAGAGAGAGAGACGGTCAGACAGACTGACAGACAGAGAGAGAGAGACGGTCAGACAGACTGACAGACAGAGAGAGAGAGAGACGGTCAGACAGACTGACAGACAGAGAGAGACAGTCAGACAGACTGACAGACAGAGAGGCAGACAGAGAGAGACAGTCAGACAGACTGACAGACAGAGAGAGACAGTCAGACAGACTGACAGACAGACTGACAGACAGAGCCCTACCTTGAGCGTGCTCTGCATGGTGTGCAGTCGGTGCAACTTATCTTGGAGCAGAGGGTCGTTACTCCGCCGGATGAAGGAGCGCTTGTACTCTAGCCTGGTGGACAGGCAGTGCTCCCCCATGGGAGAAAGCATGGACCGTTCCAGGGTACGGTCCCGTAGGGAGTCTGCTTTCTGCCCAACGTCCTGCTCATCGTCTGAAAGATGTCAAAGAAGCAGGGTCAGATCATTCCACCTCACAGACAGCCTGTTTCTGATAAAAGGCTTTCTGTCTGTTCTGATCGCCCAGTACTGACCATCCCGTATTAACCATACCGTATGGATCATCCCATAGTGACTGCCCCGTACTGACTGTATTAACCATACCGTATGGATTATCCCATAGTGACTGCCCCGTACTGA
>JAACJT020000040.1:4746812-4764278 GCA_009936485.2 Gymnarchus niloticus | reverse complement strand
GGGCCCGGGACTATGTAAAGCGCTTTGTGACCGCGCTCCGTGTTAAAAGCGCTATATAAATAAAATTTAATTGAATTACACTGCATCAGCAGACAGGCCTGAGGAACAGAGAGGTGGAGGCATGGATGAAGCCGTGAAGAGGAGGCCAGATGCTGCATCTTTTCCCCATCACCAGGTTGTTGCTAGCGTGACCACCATACACGTGTTACGAACACGCTTGTGTGCATGTATGTATGTGTGGACCTTCGGGGTCGCTCACCCGGACGAAGTTATCTGGGAACAGCCCCCGGCGGCCAGCCAACTCACCTTCCCACCAGTCCCCTGCATCCGTACGAATGTTGCTGATGATGTCACCAGCAGCGATGGTCAACTCGTCATGCTGCTGGGCCTTGTAATCAAACACCACCACAGCCTCCACTGTGAAAGGCGGCCATTTGAGAGTCAACCAGTGTGGCAACAAACCGGAGGTGTTGCAAGTGTGACCACGCACGGGGGGCGGGGCTGTTAGACACAGAAGATCGTTGAGTCGGGTAAGGGGGAGGGGGGAGGAGGCGGCGAGAAAATCATGCCACGTTGATTATTTTTCATGGTATAGAAGACCTGCATGCAACTCGTGAGCCTCTTGTTGGGCTCCCTTGCACTAAACCAAGAAGGCGCCCCCCTGTGGTGACTGTTGACTGCAAGATAATGCCATGAACTTTAAAATCATCATCCACTTACCATTTCTAAATGTAAAGCCTCAACCTCAGTGCTAAAAAATTTCTAACACTATCAGAACTGTAGACAAGATCTCGTGCAGTGTTTCTTGTTTCCTGTCCTAGTGCCTTTGAGACGAAATACAGTATCAATACGGGGGGGGTGATTTATCACACAAGAACTTTGAGTTTACAGCTTCAACTTTAGAACAGGAAGCAGAAAGTGTGACCATTTACTGCTAAGAAGACTTAGCAGAGAGTTCAGTGAGCCAAGGTTAGGTCTCACTTATCAGTGAAGATATGCAGAGTATGAATATTTCTACCCAACATGCAATTTGTTGAATGTTTCAAACAGTTTAATGTTATGTGCAGTCAACACGAGGAAATTCAGTAGTGGGACAGTCAGCTTATGAACTGATATAAAGTTTAAAGGAGGCACACTGCAGCCATTCAGCACAGACCCAGGAGACACACGGCAGGATCACTACGTAGACTGTCTGTTCTGGATACCTGCCGCCTACTTCCTGTGTCTGTACTGCCTACCTGATGTCTACCTCCTGTCTGTACTGCATGCCTGCCATCTAACACCTGCGTCTGTACTGAATACCTGTCGTCCGTCTCCCGTAACTGTCTGGTTCCTCCCAAGGTTTCTTCCTCCTGAGGGAGTTTTTCCTTGCCCCTGTCACTTTGGGGACCCTGGGCCCGGAACTATGTAAAGTGCTTTGTGACAGTGCTTCTTGTTAAGAGTGCCATATGAATGAAATTGAATTGAATTGAAGCCTGAGAGAGAGCTAACTCATACCAACGTGAATAAAGATCACAGCGGCGTATCTAAACTTCACTACAGACAACTAGATAAACTCTGAAGGACTGGCATTGCTCACTTCCACTCACATAGCTTATTTTATCATTAAAAAAGACCGTCAGAGGTCACTTTAAAGATATAGAGCACTGTGCATGAAACTGCCACGCTACACAGTGTGTGTGTGTCAGTCTGGTGTGTTGTCTTAAACTGGTGCATCACACACCGATCGTGTGTGAGCACTTATCAAGATGCCCAGTTAACGAAAAAGCTGCGAAAAGTAAAGAGTTTGGTTTTCTGTGAGAAAACGTATAGAGGAAAAGTAAATAATAAAGATCATAATAAATAGAAAGACGTCCTCAAATTACTCCGTCTGGTTAGGAGGCTCGTCAATGGAGTTTTGGAGTCAGATATCGACCGTGATCTGTGGCTGAAAAGATACCCAGAAAAACGTGCCACTCCATCCAGGCTCCCATGGGAACGCAAACCCTCCAGTGCATGAGATAATTCTGATAAATCAGAGCCCCCAACAGCAGTTCATCATCCGGATGCCGGTGCACCGCCCACAGCTGGCCTTTAAAAGCCACAAACTCACCCATTTACGTGTCCTGTGTCCCGCCGCTCGACAGGCATGGAGGAAGGCTACAGCCTGCAGACAAATTCTGTATGCGTATACGCCCCCCGTCTCGTTTTAATATCCAACTACACCCGCTAAACTTTTGTTTCCACATATGGAGGTATAAACTCAGAATGCATGAGCAAAAATCACTGCACAGGGATGGCAGGTAGATGGGCTACAGCGGATGGAATGTACAGAAGAATCAGGCTACATAGAGATGAAACTGGCTATTCAGTGTGAAACGCATCTCAAGCAGAACCAAGATACACACAACGTCAGAGCCTGCTGACGTCTGGCAGGAGCTTGAACTCCAGACCAGCCTCTGATGGGTTCTGCATTACTTCCTCCTCGGTCTACTTGCACAAAGTGGATGGGTTTATCTTTCCACCGTTGTGATCGGTGGATTTCTCCCTCTGACCACACCCCCAGGGTAGGCACATCAGGTATCACCAGACGCTCCCAGTGCCTTTGGCATCTTACACAGTCAACGAGGCACAAGAAGAGGAGGATAACAGCATGTTGAAGGCTTTATTGTAGGAAACATTAGCAAAAGGAAACATGCCAGTGTAAACCTGTGACGAGCGAATGGAGCCGAACCAGGGCACGGCCTATCCCGCAGTCAGAGAGGAGACCGGTGTGGAACCACGGGCCAGGAGCTGGGACTCATTAGCGGTCCACAGCACGGTCACAAGAACAAGGCAGAGTGTTCATAAAAGCAAAGGACACATTGAGTACCGCACCCTTAGCATACATTCAAGGTGTAGCACAGGCTCTCCCTGCCACAAACACACACAATTCGGGACGAGCTCCCTCCTCTCGCTAACCACTGACAGTCTACAGCACAGTTTGGTATGTCGAGAGGAAGGTGACTGTCAGCCATCTATAAATACACACATCAGGGCAGAAAGACGGGGACACTGACACCCGGTCACACAAACGGCAGCCAGTCAACGAGAGGCTCCGCCAGGAGGTTAGCGTTAGCGCTGGCTGACACTCCTCATTCCTGACGAGGCGGAGCCCTTCCACGGCGACCTGAAGAGCTCCCCTCAGCCGCTGCTAGCCTCACCATCTGTGGAAGAAAGGCCCACGAGGGTGGGGGGGGCCACGGCTCTGCGAGTAGGAGGTGGGGCCGCGATGTCGCAGGGCCTGCATGGGGCGGTACTTGATACAGATGCTCTGGGTGGCCTGAGCAGGGCAGACAGACGGGTCGTTTCACAGGAGCACTCCTAAGATGTCACCCTTAGAAAGAGACTGAGAAGCTCACCATGAGTGGCTTCCGGAAAGTTCCCAGGCATCTGACGGGACCGGGACCTCGGGCCGGGGGCTTCCTCTCAGGACTGGCAGAGTGTGTAGCGGGCTTCTGAAGATGGAACAGTGCAACAGCCACACAGAAGCTCAGGAAGAGTGGCACACGTTCTACTGTATAATATTAATCTCTCATACTTTAGAGCAAATCATTTTAATACAAGTTCTAAATGATGAACGTTATCTTTGACACGTTGTGCGACAAGTCTGAGAGGAGAACGAACCGGTGAGGGAGGGTTCTTCAGTTTAGTTGTCCTGTGATTCATAAGTGGCACGTCAATCTTCCTGAAATCAAAATGACCCGCTATCAGAAGTAGAGACAGACACAGACAGACAGACAGACCAGCAGAGAGACACACACCTCTCTATTCTCAAACCAGAAAAAGCATTGCTCTTATCCTGAGACGAGCGTTGGTTCTGCAGCTTAGAAAAGCGCTCGTTCAGGGTCAGGGTCTGGCTCTGGCTCTGCTGGCCCGGCGGACTGGAGCAATTCTCTGCAGGGGAGATGGGGTTGAGCAGCAGTAAAATCACAGCACTCCCTCTGCACCTCAGGACCAGAGCCACGGCAGACAGAATAAATCACCTGTCCGGGAGTCTCGTGTCCTCCAGGAGGCACCAGTGCACGTTCCAGCCCTGGATGCCATGCCTCGCTGAGAGATAGTAACAAGGTCACGAGAAATCTGTCTGTCTGTAGGGGATGGGGAGGAACTGCGAAGAAGACAGGGCGGGGCATAACACAGACAGGGCAATTAAGACAAGCCACAAGCCGGTCACTCTGGACTGAGAATTTGAATGACATGAAATCAGACCACTTGCAACATATTACAAGCAAAAGAACAATGTTCCATACTGATTTCTATTGATTTAAAATAGGCATAAAACCAAACTGGAGCGTACTTACAAAGATTCGGTCATTTGCTGGAGGGTGTAGCCTTGTGTACAAAATGGAGAAACACGGGCAAGCTGCCAGCTTGGCTATGAAAACTTAACACTCCTCTTTGCCATTCAAGACATCCCACAATGCATCCCGCCTAGGCTCAAGACGGCAAAAGGGCCATTTCCTACTCTACCAAATGCATGTGGAAGTCGCTGGGCAAAGACAGGCCACGTGCCAAAGCACCTTTGCCAGACTCAATCAGAAGATGAAAGCATCACGGAGCTTCACGCAGGGTTTCCACACACCATACTCCAGCAGAGTGAAGGTCAAAAGACACTGGGATATCCAGCCAGCCAGCCTTGAGTGCCCTGGCATGTGTGACTCTCTGATCTGCAGTCTCCCTCTGGATCTCCTAAAGAGCAGGAGCATTGTGCTTTTATTCTGGAGCTTTCAATCTCGCCAGGTGTTTTCTTACACCTTCGTCAAGAGATTTCCATGGCTGCCTTTGCACGTCTCTTCCCCGTCTTCCAGCTGTGGAGGTTCTCAGAGAACTGTGTCCTCATCCTCTGGTCCAAGGCTCCTGATGCTACAGCTGCCAAGCACAGATGGGGCGGGGGGGGGGCTTGCATATCTGCAGCAATGTTTTGGGTTTATAAGTGCAGTTCGTGACTTACACCCATGGACAAAGGAACATCCAGCAGGCTCTTACAGGTCAGCTGTACTGATGGTAACTGATGTAAACGAACTGACTGCTATTGGTCAGACAACCTGTCTGGCTTATTTACGTCACGGAGAACTCCTGCTATTGGCCAGCATGCTGATCATAAATAAGATGGACTCCCATCAGTCAGTGGAGATGGATTTATCATCAACACACACGTGCTGCTCAGGTATCCTGGTACCCTAAAACCTCTTGGCTGCGTAGCAATGTGGGAATCTGTCAACAGCAGACACACATGGTCATTTCTGGACCCGCAGAAATGCAGTAGGAAAGAGGCTCATCCTGAGCCTTGAGCAAGCAGCACTCCTGATTGATTACTGGATCTTCCTCCAGGTCAAAGTCCAGGGCAAGACATGTGGTCTAGGTGCCATCCAGGGTGAGAGATCGTCTGCTCCACAAAGACCCGGCCCAGTGTCAGAGCAAGCTCATTTCAGACAAACGAGTCAAAGTTTTAGGAGACTGCTTGGTTTGTGAAAAACCCCCACCATGTTCCAGTTCTCCACGGTCTATGAAGCTTTGAGTCAGACCTCATCCACCTCAGAGGCTCCATGCTAGGACTTCCCTGGCCTTTCAATTTGAAGAATTGGGTAGTCAAGCCATTCCAATAAACAAGGCAAACGTGAAGAGGGCGATACAGGCATCACATGAAGGCTCAGTACAGCTGACAATATTTAAGCAGCTCCACAGAGAACGTGTGTACAACAGGAATGCGGCTCTGACTAAATGCTTAAAAGCCATCAGAATGCAGGTCAGGCAAAATCTTGCTGATTTATGGAGGGGTGGATGGCGAGTCAGTACCCTCTTCGTTTTGGGATTCGTGACAAAGAGCAGGTGAAAAAGCTTCACCTTATGACTGAAGCACGCCCCCCAGCTCTAAAGGAGATACCGTACCTGTAGGTGCTCAGGGAGTGGCGCGTGTCCACCTTGATGGTCAGCGTCTCAGTGCTGCCCAGCTGGCCATCGCTGCCTTCGGGGGCCGACAGCACTTTGCAGGGAACCTTCTTTGCAGCGTGTTTCTTCAGCGATCGGACCTTGGCCCCCTCCTGTGAGGCTGACTTCCCATCAGACAGCTGCTCCTTCTCGGCCGTGTCCTTTGCAGTGGTGCATCTCTGCTTTGGAACCTTCTCGGCCTCTCCAGAGCAGTGCGGCGCCGCATCGAGCTCTGAGGTGACCCTGAGCATCCTTCCCTTCACCAGCCGGCTCTTCTCCTTGAGAGACAGCGGTCGGCCACCGAATGCCCGGGGGGCAGCGGGCCGCTGCGATGCCTCCCTTCGTGCTCGTTTGGCTACGTGCTCGAATTCCAGTCCTTTGTCCCGGTTCCTTCTCTTCATTGAGGGGCAGGAGGTCCTGTCCTGGGTGGCATGGTGGAATCTGGGTGAGGAGGAGGAGGAGGGGGGGGCAGCAGAAGTAGTTGTAGAGGATGGGGCTGCCCTCCATTTGGGGGACTTGTGGGGGCGGCGGGGACTGGGCTTGTGCCCCCACTCTGAGCTCCGCCTGCCCCCCTCCCTCTCCACCTCGTTCCCACCACGTGTCCTAGTCTCCCGCTCAGCAGAGAACCTGCATATCCATCACAGAGAACACAAACACCTTGTTATACGGCGGCTTTTTAAGAGGCCAGTGGGCGTGCCGTCCAGTAAGTTACACGTGTACTAGCCCCACCCCCATCACCCACACGTCAACACACAGGGAGACCAGCTTCCTATTAGCCCCACGTGAAGACTGGGGTGTGCGCTTCACACTGACGATATCACACAGTGAATACTCTGCCCCCTTCCAGATGACGTCTACATGCTTTTTTTTTTGGCTTATTCTTTAATAAATAGTTTTACCCAGCTTGCACCAGGAGGTGGTTCCTGTACCTCTCTGGAAATGGACTTCTTCCATGAAACTCCTGGGATTTCCGCTGAGGGGACAGGGAGAATCTCCGCTCTCGAGAGCGGGGCCGACCAAACCCCCCCTCACCATTCCAGTGCTCCCTGGGCCTGTGGGCCCTCCTTGACCTTGCCATGGGGGCAGGGACCCAGCTACGTTCCTGCTCAACATCACGGAGTCTGTGCGGCAATGGAGATGGTGTCCATGATCGCCGGTGGCCACCCTCACTGTGGAAGCGGCGTGGTGTCATGGGAGGGCTGCGTCCCCGAAAAGGAGCCCGAGTTGGAGCGACGTGGGGCTCGGGGGAGCTGCCACCTGACCACAGTGCTGGGTGGGGCTGCCTTCTGGGCTCATGCTGGGATCCTGCCAAGGCAGGGTATCCATGGACAGGGTTGTGCGGCCGTGACTCCCAGTGCATGTGCTCAAGGGGGACTCTACGCCTGTCCATGGGTGCAGGCCTTATAGGAAAGCGGAAAGGCTGGTCTCCTGAGTGCTCTCTCCAGCGATGGGGCTCCCTGTGATCCCTGGAGCGAGGGCCGTAAGCATCCACACGACGCATCCCACTGTAAGACTCCTGGGAGCCATGGAAGCTGGGAAAGTGCCTGTTTATGGACAGAGAAGGGGACAATCATGCTTGAGGAAACCTGCCCCACTACACCTCACACAAAGCTTAATAAATGAGACACTAAACAAAAAACCACGGGGAAAAAAAAATAAAAATCAAGAGCCATCAATAAAATCACTGCAAACAAACAGTAAAACTGTGGCTACCTCCCACAACTAAGTCAGCCTGTAGACAATGCAATTAATTAACAGACAAAAATCACACATATTGCAATCTTTCTCTGTGGTGTCAGGCTCCATCCCAGCAGTCGTGAATGACCATCAGGTCCAACAGTGGTCAATCTTCTACAGTAGTCCTCACCTGTGCTTCTGCTTGGGTGACCCACTGTAAGGCATTTTCTGCTTCCAGTTGGAATCCTGGATGGAAAAGGCTGTAAATGAGAATTAGCTTTAATCCCTCATATACCTCCCTGCTAGAGCGTACATTACGACGTGAGGCTGACTCCTCGATTCCACTGGGGTCGAGTAACTTCGCCTGCTGTCTAGTCTGAAGCCACACGTCACCCTGCCCGCCAGCCAGTGGTCATTAGGCCGAAAGCAGAGCAGCCTGGGGCCTAAGCGGCTAACTAACCCCGAAAAGCCACACGGAAGAATAGTCCAGCGCCAGCTACACGCTTACTGGAATAAATAAGCATATAAAACGTCGCTTTAGCGATTCGCGTTCATTTCTACTAGAACATACCTTCAAATAGCCAACGAGCTAACAGTCTAACCAGCAGAAAGCGACCGCTGCGCGCCCACTAAAGTTACTATGCTGATTTTACCTACCTAACTACTGTATATAAGCTAAGCAGGTGTTGTTTCATATACGCTGAATCATGCAGCACAGTTAACCGAATGAAGAAATTAATCCCTGTTCTCCATTCTAGCTAAAAATAACAGTGCTAATTGCTAAGTTGGAAAATAGTACATACGCAGGGACTCCTGGGACACCGGAAATAGCGCGAGCGCGACGCACGCAGCACGCAGCACGACGCACGACGCACGACGCAGAAAGTGTACCCCTCCCGCCGCTCATCTCCTCTTACCATTATACGCGATATATGGGCTATATATAACAATATTATCATAGCTGTACTTGTTTTGGTGTCTATTATCATATCTCTACCGTATATCACTAGATTGGACATCGCCTATTTGCTGTCATTGGAAGTCACAAAACGTATACAGTGACAGAGTGTAGTTATTTCAATTAATGGCTCTGAATTCGCACATTTTTCACCCGGTTTTCGTAATTCAAAGTTCTACACAAAGAAAATAAAATGTAATTTTAAGTCTATTTAGCTGGGTTGAATCAAGATATGCAGAGAACAGGCACTCGCTGTAAAACTGAAATGACTTGGGAAAGGTGATACTGTACATTTTAGTAATTTAGAATCACTCATTTGTGTACAATCCTCATGTGAAAAAAAACAATTTTATTAAATAAAGACATACATCCATAAACAAGCATCATTAAAAAGTATCACTTCAAAAATGACTCAGTTAAGTCCACTGAAAGGGCAATACTATGACAGGCGAATCTGTCAGCAAGTCAGGCCTGCAGATAACAGCAGGTGTGACAAAAGGGCTGTGTAGTGCGTCTGCTGCTGTCTCAGTTAACACAGGGATCTCCTTTAACACTGCCACAGGAGATTCCTGCCATAGGGATTGTGCTTCATCCCATCAGCTAACACAGGGATCTCCTTCCACCCTGTCATAGCAAACTCCAGCCACTAGAGACACCACTCATTTAGAATGGTACATTTAACCTAAATGTTGATAAAGTGGCACTAATAAAGCAATGAGCAAGATGGGGCACTTCTTTTTCCATGCTGGTGTGTTAAAATAGTAACATAACTGCATTTATCCTATTGAAGCATATGAAAGTCTCATTAAAAATCAAAGTTGTAAATCAATTCAATTCAGTTTGTTTTTATAGTGCCTTTCTTAACACAGTTGCCCCAAGGAAGAAGTTAAAACTTGGACTTGTACGCTTCCCCAGATAAATTAAAATCAGCGACATCCTGTTATTGAAAATATTTAAACACACTGGCCCTGGAGAGGAGCTTGGATTGACACTTTGCACACCAGAATAACAAATGCAAAGCGGATGGTCTGCCGTCAACTGAAAAGTTAGTCCAACGATTCCCAGGATCACATACATTATACCTACATGCCCCCTGTGAAGCATGGAAACAATGCAGATGTAGTAGCAGATGGAGAAGCTAAACTACATCTTATAATGAAATGCTGGCCAGAGATCACTTGAGGAAACCATCTCAATATGACTGTTCTGTGACTGTTCTAAGGACAGCCAAGTCCAAGGAGAGCCTAGATTCAAAGCCTCAGCTCATCCAGGCAAAGAGACAGCATCCGAGATCTTTCAGGATTTTTCCGAATCTTGTCATTAATGTAGCAGACAGTGTCCTCTACACCCTGTGAGCTACCTGCTGTCTGGCCCAGCAGTCCTCTCATAAGGTTCTGGTTGGACTCCACTGACAGGCCAAGCAGGAAGCGGAGAAAAAAGTCCAAGTGTCCATTCTTACTCTGCAAGGCCTTGTCCACAGCAGTTCTGTATACGTCACACAGGGTTGGTTTGAAAATTTTGGGTAGTTTTACCAAATGTGTTTCACACACATTTTTCTGCTGTAATTTAAATGATAGAAAGACATACAGAGCAGCAAGATACTCCTGGATAGTCAGGTGCACAAAGCAGTACATTTTTGACTGATACATCACAAACTCCTCCTTGTGGATTTCTGTGCACAAACCAGAATGAACCACTGTTTTGTCAAATTCAACATCACCCTCCCGCCACTCACTTTCTGACAATGCCTCTTGACCGTTCTCTAACATCCGGAATGCCAGCTTCCCCAGTTTTAGAAGGAACTCTTTCTCAAATTCCTTGTCCTCTGAAGCTTTCCAGTGGTATTTCTGTTTCATCAGCTTCATCTGAATGAGTACAAAGTGTGTGAAAAACTGGGTCAGAGTTCTGGGCACCTCTTTGTCACCTGCTTCATGGAACGCACGCTCAAGGACAGTGGCAGTGATCCAGCAGAAGATTGGACTATGGCACATCACATAGAGGGTCTTCATTGACTTTACATACTCAATCACTCTGCTGGCCACTGCTTGGTCGTGGACCTTCCTCCTGAAGTAGTCCTCCTTCTGTGCGTCACTGAAACCTCTCACCTCAAAAAGGCGGTGAATGCTGTCTGGTGGGATGCGGCTGGACCTGAAAGGCCTTGTGGTGATACATACATGAGCAGAAGGCAGCAAGTTTCCCTTAATCAGGTTGGTCACCAGCTTGTCCACTGTAGTAGGCTGGGTCATGTCACACCAACACTCATTGAAACAGAAGTTAAGAGGCAGCCGAGACTCCTCCAACCCATCACATATGAACAGGACTCTGCATTCTTCACAGTCCAGGGTCTGGAGCTCCTTCAACTCTGGGAATAAGTTATGGATCAGCTGCATGAGGCTGTAGGACCCATTCTGCATCAGGTTCAGCTCCCGGAATGGGATCGGCAGCAGAAAGTAGATATGCTGGTGGTCACGTTCCTCCGCCCAATCCAGGATGAACTTCTGCACGCAGACGGATTTTCCGATGCCAGCAATGCCCTTTAGCAACACCGAGCGAGTGTGCAGCTCCTCAATGGAAGCAGCACTGAAGATCTCGTTGCTTTTGATAACCACCTCCCGCTTCACCCTCTTGGGCGGCACAACCTGTCTGACCTCATGCTCCTTGTTGATGCCACCACTGCTACCCTGAGTGATGTAGAGCTCTGTGAATATGCCATGAAAGGCCGTCTGATTACCCTGCTTCGCTACTCCTTCAAATATGCATTCGTACTTTCTCTTCAGAGACAGCTTCAGCTCATATCGCGCTTCATCTGAGGGAGGGGGTACAAAAAAACGTTAATGTAGAACGATGACTAAAGAATAAGAGCCACAAAAAAAAAAGCAGTGACTTACAGATCAAGTGGAGAAATGAGCCATACTTACTACATTTGACTGAGTTTTGATTTGACCAAGCAACTAACAAGTACTCAGTTCTGCTTAAAGCAAACACTGAACTTGTGAAAAGAGGAGATGAAACACAATCCTGCACTGACAGGTGAAAAGTAGTACAGATCTTACTTCTCTTGACCAGCTCCTGCAGGTAATTTGCTGCGACCTTCAGCTTCATATCCATTAATGTTTGTAGTGTGATTTTCAGAGACCCATCCAGACCACATCGCTCTATTATCTTATCCACCAGGTCCAAAACATCACACTCTTCAATGGCGCTCTCAAAGCATTTTGGGTAATGTCTCCTAAGATTCCATTTGAAGAGGGTGAGCTCCTCCAATTCCAATCTCCGCAGAGCTGACAGCAATGACTAAAGCATAAAAAAATATATATATATAAATAGTCTGTCAATTGAAAACACTCAGGTCATCAACTTGTAGGCTCCTCAGAAGTCCACTATCTACACACCAGTATGTGTCTGGGTGGCTTCATTAGGGATCAACCAATCTAACCACAACGAGCAGGATTCTGTTCAGCCATCTTCAACATAAAGCTCAAGTTGCTGGGTGTGATCGCAAACTCACATTAAACACGAACTGCAGAGTTATCGAAGGGTGCACCCTCTCGCTTGAAGCCAGCAGAGTATGAAGCTCTGGCCTGTACGGCGGGCCTGAACTGGTTGCTTGGTGTGGCTTCTGGCTGCGAGGTCTGAAGAACAGCAGCTGCATTAGGCCAAGGGTCAGTGACCAGAAAACTGGGTACATGCGACCTTTCAACTGAAGAGCTGGCCCCAGTGTAGGGATGAGAAAACTCTGAACTAATGTGATTTAAGGCGACTACAAACCACTCTCTGCACAGTGGATCAGTTCTCCTGAGAGTCCCCGATTCTAATTGGCAGATGGTCAAAAAGGACTTAATAATCATGCTACGCGTGAGTTGCATGAGGGAGATTTAAAATTATGAATGGGAACCGTACTTGTTATATAACTATTCACATTAATTTTTCATCATAGGTCTTACAAAGTCAAATAACTCCCCATTCAAATGGGGAAGTGATTTAGAGTTCAGCAGAATCCCTGCCTCCCTGACCCCAGCTTTTAAATACATATTCTAAAGCACACTCTCATCCAACACCATGGCTGTCATTAGGAAAAACAACTGCAGCCTAAAGGTGGTAGGCTAAAATGTTTAGGCCGCACGCTGTTGTCAAATGGTACTCAACTTATCCACTCACTGTACCAGCAGTGTACACACTGATAAAATGTGAAGAACTATTAGCCTGCTTGGTATGAGGTGACAAATACAAGAGGAGGAGCTGAGATGGGGGCACAGTCACAGTGCTCACTTGGGCTTCCGGACCAGCTCTGTCGAGTCGTCACTGTTGACAGAGTAGCAGCTGGATGCAGGCGAGTCTGGTTCCTCCAGCTGAAGCCTACCAAGGAATCAAACGGGTCATCATCCATAGGTCGCCCGCCAATGCAACTGACAGTACAGGGAAGCCATGATGTGGTTCTGGTGGGAACACTAAGCTGGACATGTAACCCGTGCCAGGTTCAGATTCTGCAACACAGTGGGGTGTCCAACTACTCTATTCCCAGTTTTCACATCATGATGAGATATCCTCATCCTACACCCACAGTACCTTCTAACTGACTCCCTAATTTCTGCAATTCAGAGTACTGGGCTGATCTGTTTGACCATAGTGTCGGTGCGTGTGTGTGCTTCAAACATGCACACGGTGAGTAAAGGGACTCCACACTCAGGACCGTGTCTGCATACTTTGTATGAGTCAACACTGGTTCCCTGTTGGATCTGCTGACTTGCTCCTCAGGCCCCTCTTCACTCTCCATGGACTGGTAGCTAGGTGCTGGTGATGGTGCGTTCATCCGCCAGGGCCTGCTGAGGGGAGAAGGCCAAAGTTACTGACAGTCAGATATATGGCAGCCGGCTCACAGTCATACCTTCATTAGTTTTCCAACAATGCTGCGACGGTGACAGTGACACCACAACCTTACCTGTCACTATCAAGGTGGGCCGCAGCCAACTCTGGTTCTGGGGATGGACTTCTGTCAACACCACCATCCTGAAATTCCTGGGATAAGTTCATTGGAGAAACCCCAGCACCAAGCTCAACCTCTGGATCGATGTTTCGGTCCGGGCCTTGAAAATCGCCCCCAAAACCAGGAGACATCTCAGAGTCCGAACCTCCCTGGGACAAGCCCAGGGACACGCTTTGGGAGGCCGTGTCCCAGTCGTCCTGCTCCCCAGACATGCTCATTTCAGCACAGCCTCAGTGCAGCTTCGGTCCAGGTGATACTGCTGTCCCGTGGATCGTAAAGCTGCACTATTACCTAATAGGGCGAGGAAAGCTAATTCCAGAAATACCAAGACACGACTACTGGGTGTTCAGAGTGACTTTCTGACATCAAAGGTGGGTTAGCACGACTCCATCGTCAGCCATGCCGTAACCAGCAGACCAGCACAGAAGGCGCTTTTCTCGACAGACGCACAAAAACGCTGGCCCATTAGTCAGCCGCTACTAGCATTTAAGACACTGAAAGACCTGATTTAAAACCGGTAAACTACAGCTTTCGGTTAAGCTACTCACCTTTTCCCAACTTCCGTATTTACAAAACGAAGAGGCGAACTTTCAGTTTCGAGTCGACTTGCATTGTGGGAGACGGAAGTAGGAAGAGGAAGAGGCTGGACCGGAAAGAGCACGACCCGAATGTTTCCAAGTACATAATAATAATAATAATAATAATAATAATGCACGAGAAAGTATTTCCCTGTTACCAATCCTGGTCAACTATAAAAGGTAATTAGGTCCTCAAATTAAAGGAAGAAAAGGGGATATTCTAAAAAAGCACCACAGACAGACACGTACCCTCTAACTTGACCTCAGGGATGTGTTCTGTCTCTGCTACTCTCCCTCTTGCGTTGTGTTTATGTTGCCTTGGATTGCCCGCACAGTCACGCTGAGCGGTGTCACTGTGTGTCTTTGGAACATTAAAACATCTGTTTGACCCACTGTGGTATCTTGTCTCAATATGGAAGCCCAGCTTCCTACAAAATGTAAAGGGATGACGCCAGATAAACCGTCAGCTTCACTCTCAGCTTTACAAGATGGCATATGTGGAAATCAAAGAGTCCCTCATACTTCCATACATGGCTAATAAAAGTACGATTATGATAAAGTGATGTTCCTGCTAGCGTCCTCTAGAGGGAGTTGTAGTACAGCCTAGCCACAATGATTTCAACGTGGTAGCAGCGCCTGAAGTGTAAGCAGTGTAAGGGTTTGTGAGGGGTTGACGTTCAGCTGGGGGGCCTGAGGTGGCCCTGGAGGCACAAGCTGTGACTCCTAAATCCTGGAGGAAGCCACAATACAGTAAGAAATATTAATGCGCTTCCCAAAAACATGACAAATCAGAACAGCGTCTCATGAACTGAGAAGGAAAAGCTGAACAAAAAGGCCTGACAAAATGAAAACTTCCTGCTGTTCATCTTCACAGTGAATTCACTGCTGATGCAATATAATTTAGAGCTTTTAGCAGCAGTGAAACAGGAGATGATTGCAGATGTAGTGTAAACTCTGCAGCTGTTTGGTACAGAAGCTGCCAGGTGTCCAATGTTGTGTCAAAATCATACATAAAAACAAGTGATATACATATAATGCATCTAACCGCAAGTGTAAGTCAACTGACCTGAGTATGCATACAGTGCCTTCTAGCTGTGAGAAAGTTAGCTGGCTTCCTGTCACTCATGCTCTGGAATGTGGAGTTTCCTGTCCAGAATGAGCTGATTTCCCAGCAGGCATCTGAAGGAAAAATCCAGGCGCAAACAGGTTCACCTTATCTGACGCTGTCACAGAGCACATGCAAACAGCAAAGGCACACAGCTCTCTGTGGACCTACTCCAGCGAGAACGCCAGGTAAGTGAGGCTCTTAAACTACCAACTACTTACTTGGAATGTGAAGTTGGCAAATGAAACAGTCTTTAAGAACCTGCCGCTAAGACCCAGTGCTAGTAGAGGTGTGGCCTGTCTCCCAAACCCGTCGCCTGCCTGCTCGTCTGCCTAGAGGCTGATCCTTCTCATTTCCTTCAGGATCAGCCTTGGCTGTTCACCTGTGGATACCTGTGGCAGGCAAAGAGGCTGTATGTTTACATGTCGCTAGTTCATTTATGGCTAAATGATTGCCAACCTGCATTTGAGCATGTGTGTCTGAGAGATGTTTTGTCCAATAGAATGGTTTGGTTTCTGAGCCCAGGATGTGCAGCGTGAACAAAGACACAGACGTTTTGGATGCTAACTGCACGAATAACAAGTCCAAGAAAGACAAGTGAGTGTGTGTGTGTTGATCAAAATGTCCACATGATACACTAACACCAAGAGATATGTGAGTGTGTGTTGTGTTGATCAAAATGTCCACATGATACACTAACACCAAGAGATATGTGTGTGTTGTGTTGATCAAAATGTCCACATGATACACTAACACCAAGAGATATGTGTGTGTTGTGTTGATCAAAACGTCCACATGATACACTAACACCAAGAGATATGTGTGTGTTGTGTTGATCAAAATGTCCACATGATACACTAACACCAAGAGATATGTGTGTGTTGTGTTGATCAAAACGTCCACATGATACACTAACACCAAGAGATATGTGTGTGTTGTGTTGATCAAAACGTCCACATGATACATTAACACCAAGAGATATGTGTGTGTTGTGTTGATCAAAACGTCCACATGATACACTAACACCAAGAGATATGTGTGTGTTGTGTTGATCAAAATGTCCACATGATACACTAACACCAAGAGATATGTGTGTGTTGTGTTGATCAAAACGTCCACATGATACACTAACACCAAGAGATATGTGAGTGTGTGTTGTGTTGATCAAAATGTCCACATGATACACTAACACCAAGAAATATGTGTGTGTGTGTGTGTGTGAGTGTGTGTGTGTGTGTGTGTGTGTTGGAAAACATCCCCAACCAACACAGTGACTCCTCGTGAACATTTTAAACAACTGTACCTGCTTCACTGCAAGTGTTTAACTTTTTTCATCCACTATTCCAGCTTATAACTGCTTATTTTGGTTGGAGCCACAGGATTTTTTTATGTAGTCAGTGTATAAAAAAATGACAGATTGAGAACAAAAGTCACTTTGTGTGTTACCCTCTATGCGGATGGTGATCATGATCTCTACATCTTTGTAAACCCAGTTACCTTGGAGCCTTTGGTTTTACACCAGAGTCTTTCCTGTCCCTGTAAACAGCTTCACCGAACACCAATACCCATTTGCAGCCAAATGATGCAGAAAAACTGGTTGTTCTCCTTCATGTTGCCTCATCACTTAAAGAAATATTAAAGGAAACAAACCAGTTTTGAGTTTCAGTAAGGGTGAATGAAATGGAATGGAATACAGGCTGGCCTGAAACGTCCATTTTCCTCATTCACGTTTGCTGTTCCTGTGTGTGTATCAGCACATGTGTGAGCCTGTTGTGTATACTCCTTCATGGTGCAGACTGAACACTGGTGGGTGTATGTGAAATTGTCTGTCTGTCTAAGTATGTGAACATGTGAGTGTGAGCCTGCGATTCCCTCCTTTAGGTGGAGCTCTAAACGTGATGAAAGCGTCTATCTGGAATCTGAGGTGCCAGATGTGCTTGCAGAAGATTCCAGATCCCAGGCCTCAATGCCCATCAAGTGTGGTTGGCTGGAGAAGAGTCCTCCGCAGGGGTCTGTCTATCTGTCTCTCCAGTGCCATTCACAGTAGGCCTTTTCCTGTTTGTCTGCTTCCTTGGTTGTGCTCATGAAAGTGTTTTGACATTTCTCTGCATTGGGTTTTTGGTGTTATGTCGTGCTTGGTGATGTTTGGTGCCGTGTCATGTTGTGATGTGTGGTGTTGTTCAGTGTTCTGTGATGTTTGGTGCCGTGTCATGTT
>JAACJT020000040.1:4729117-4746712 GCA_009936485.2 Gymnarchus niloticus | reverse complement strand
AGGATGCTGAGGATGGAGCTGCCAGGCAAGAGGAAAAGAGGAAGACCAAAGAGGAGGTTTATGGATGTAGTGAGAGAGGACATACAGGTGGTGGATGTGACAGAGCGGGATGCGGAGGACAGGAGGAGATGGAGGCAATTGATCCGCTGTGGCGACCCCTGATGGGAAAGTGAATGATGAAATGTTCACACAATGGATTTGACAGGAGACAAAGATTATTCCAAAGTCACCACCTGACAACATGGGCTATGATTAAGTAACTTTCCTCATTTAACCTACGAGCACTGAAAATGAAGACCGTAAAGATGAACTAGTAAGATCTTAAAAGATGGTTGTACATATAAAGAATAACTGGGATCCCCCTAAACTTCTTTTTTATCTGAATGAGGAGCTGAGCTGTCTCAGGTTGCCTACCCATACACTCTGCTTTCTAGTATTGAATATATGGTGTTCGAATTAAATTTTTTCAAAATGTACACATAAAGCACATAGATAAGGGCAGCACGGATTTGGTCACTACAAAATTAGCAGACTTTTGGCTTTTCACGTAACTGCAAAATAAAATTTCTATTTACCTAACTGATTAGTAATCAGCATGCATTGCAACCACATGATGGCCAAGCCTTCAATCTCAAGCCAATTCACTCATCACACTGTTACATATAACTTTTTCACCTCTTTATCATATTTATATTTTACTGATGATTGACATGCTGCGGCAACAACCAAATTTCTCCTTGTGGGATAAGTGAAGTTTATCTTATCTGCACTCTCTTTAAAAAGTAGAGAGTTCTTAAAAATCAGGATGGAGTCTTCCATTCTCGTTCTTAAAAAATAGGGTGGAGTTTTTCATCCTCCTTTTAAAACAGGACCGAGTTTTCCATTTTTCTTCCACCTGCTCATAGTTTCATCCCTTCAGGTGGGGGCTGACGGTGGTCTACACAGGAGACAAACAGGAGAGGCGGCAATGGTGAGTCTGTGTATCGAGACTACTACTCCTGCAGACCTGGAAAACAGGAGTGCTCATCATTCACATGTGACTGTTTGTGTGTAGGTACCTGTGTTGTGAAACAGAAACAGAGATGAGGGAGTGGCTGGCCAGCTTTATGAGTATCCAGGTGAGCCCTTGGCCCTCTCAGTGGAACGTTCTAGAGCTCTTTACATTGACATTCACATCATGAACTTTCCTTACTCTGGATACGGGCCACTCCAGTCAGCCTTTGTCTTTCTCTTATCTGTTTTCAGTATAAAGGTAACGTGTGGCCAGGGGGCCCAAAATAACCCTCCAGGATCGGGGCAAACAGTGGCTGGAGGCAGGCAGTCGTGGGAGTAGGAGGGCAGATTGGGGGGTGCCCAGAAGACTGTGTCTGGTCACTGCATATTAAAAACAGCATTTACTATACATGTGATGTATATAACGAGTGCTTTAAAAAGAATACAGTTTATCTAATGCGTACATTAAATACATAATAAATGTGATTTTTATCTTATTTTGGTATCTGTGGCTAATTCCCTTTGGGACCAAACAGAGTGGTTGTGTGAGATGATTGGGAGGGATGGCGGACTAGGGGACTAGAAGCTACATCACGGGCTCAAATCAAACTCCCGGCTGGATCAGACGCCTTCATCCACAACCTGTGGGATTCCTGGAATGCCAAGTATGAAACATCAATCAACTAATCTTTTACGAGTTTAGTCGCCTTACAGGTTATTGTTTTACACGATATGTGAATCTGTCTGTCTTCAGTAGAGGCAGGTGAAGGAACAGTGGCCACTTAGCAGTTTCTTCTCATACAATTTGCATATACCTGCCCACAAGAAAAAAATTCAAGGGGGAAAATGCCTGGAAAAGAATGACACCCGAACCCCCAACCCCCAGAGGGCTACAGCACCCAGTCTGTCACATCACTACTTAAACTGCTTATTTGATGAATGTATGCTTGCTCATTTTCAGCAAAAGCAGGAGAACATCGGCTGCCTTTGCAGTACCCATCCACCTCGTAACTGCCCGTCCTTGTTAGGGTTGCGCTCAGCTGCTTCCTTTCTTTCTGAGGCATCGCTTAACGCCTACGTACAGGCCACGCCGTTTAAACGGAGCCGGGGGGGGGGGGTCTGCGTGGGCCAGCTCGAACCGGCCGTCTATGATCGTGACTAATCATTCCAGCAGCTGCTATTGTTACTTAACTCTCATTTCCACACTGCTCGCCGCCAGTTAAATAACGCCACCCAAGCGCGTCCCTAGGAGGCGTCCATGACACACGGGACGCCTGGCGTCACGAGACGACGCTGAGCCGATCAATCGCAGCTCGAGACGGCACATGCCTCGGCCTGTGATTGGCGGGCACGATTCAAACTCGGAAGTCCCGCCTCTGCGCGGTTGGCTCTGATTGGCTCGCCCCGTCTTCCTCTGCTGGCCGCATCCGGTCCAAATGACGACGCGGAAACAGAAAAAAAAAAGGGAAAGAAAAGAAAAAAGGAAAGAATAGAGGAAAAGAAGAGGGGGAAGAAAAGAGGGGAAGCTCGGGAGAGGCTGGCCGAACCTCTGGCTTTATGAACAGCGGGACATGCGGTGACACTTTCGACGGGGCTCCTCTGCGTTTCTGTAATAAACGGTTCGCGTAGCCGACGCTGACTGTGACTGGCTGCTCATACTTGACTCCTCACGTCGCTCCTTGTCTTCTCGCTACGCCGGTCACGATGGCCAGCACAGCTCTGTACGCCTGTACGAAGTGCAACCAGCGCTACCCGTTCGAGGAGCTTTCGCAGGGACAACAGCTATGCAAGGTTAGGTGTGTGTGTGTGTGTGTGTGTGTGTGTGTCCGTCAGTGAGGAGTCGCCCCCGCAGTGTCCGTCTTTCGCCTACCCCGGCGCACCACACAGCGGCTGAGCTGTGGCTGCGCGCGTGGACCGTCGTCAGAGGATCACGTGACCCCGGAGTGGGCTTTGGCACGCGGGTGTCGGGGGGTCCCACGGCCGGCTCCATCACGCCTACGCTCAGCGAGTCAGCCACGACACCCTCATGTGCCATGCATTCCCATCTGGCTCTGTTCACCTCGCGGTGGCAGCCAGTGCAGCTGGACTTGTATCAGCATGTTGTTGGGTCAGAGCCCGTTCGGCAGCACACACAGATGGACGGCTTGCATTTGTCAATAAGCAGATAAATCTCTTCTTTTGTGTTGACACAGGAATGCCGAATAGCGCACCCTATAGTGAAATGCACGTACTGCAGATCGGAGTTCCAGCAGGAGAGGTAGGTGGTGTCCCCATTTCTCTGTCTTCGGGAGCTTGCTCTCTGAACATACCGAGAGAAGTTAACGCACTTTCTCCCCACAAAATGGGACCAGTGGGTTTCTTTTTCTGCCTGAAATGCTTGAAAGAGGCTGATGATTAGGCCAGATGGTTGCGAGGGATGGGTTCCTTGTTGCGTTTTAGTGCTGTGTCTTGATTGGCTGCTTTGTTGGGGTCAGGTGACCTGGATATGTGCTGTGATGGTCAGTGTTTGCTACAGACTCGTGTCTAACATCGATGTCATCTATTTATTTTACAAGCAAAACGAACACAATTTGCAAGAAGTGTGCGCAGAACGTGAAGCAGTTTGGAACGGTAGGTGCATCTGCCCACGTGCTGCGTCTGTGCTGTGTCTGTGCTGCTCATCCACCTGATCTCTGAGCCCTCTCTTCGATCATTATGAAGGCCTCATTAGCTGTAAACACCTTAATGGTGAAGCTCTTACTGGGCGTGCCTGTGGAAGTGGTGATGATGTCACAGGAAGTGAATGTCATGGAGCGAGAGCTGCTTGCGTGACGTCAGCGTGGCGATTTGGGCCGGGCAGCAGTGTCACACGCTCGGCATCCCTGTTTCTCAGCCCAAGCCATGTCAGTACTGCAACATCATCGCCGCGTTCATCGGCACCAAGTGCCAGCGCTGCACCAACTCGGAGAAGAAGTACGGCCCGCCGCAGCCTTGCGAGCAGTGCAAGCAGCAGTGTGCCTTCGACCGCAAGGAGGAGGGCCGGAGGAAGGTGAGCCGGCGGCCCGCCGGCCTCTTATTTCCTGTGGGCGTGTCCAGGGGCTTATCGTTACCCTCCTCCCCAGGTGGACGGTAAGCTCCTCTGTTGGTTATGCACGCTGTCCTACCGGCGTGTTCTGCAGAAGACCAAGGAGCAACACAAGGGCCTCGGCTCTTCCCGCTCCAACGCGCCATCGCTCGGCGATAAGGAGCATCACCCGCGACAGCACCGGCACGGCGCCTCCCACCACAAGTAAGTCTCCCACACAGCACACCTGTCCCTGCGCCACCCGTTTGATGCAGGATTTGACGGCCGTGTTCTAGTTACTATATCTTAAGCATCTTTGTCTTTCTCTCCGACTCTGTGTACGCGTCTGTCTCCCCAGGCTAAACAGCAGTCTGAGTCCAGAGCAGGACCAGGGCCTGTGGAAGCAGAGGTTAGAGCTTGTCACCGTGTATCTGTGGTCACCTTGAGTGATCTTTGACCCTTTGCACTCAAGCAGTAGGGTCACACGCTGTAAGATGCGAGGGCGGAGGGGCTCTTTACGTCCTCACGGTGTTTCTCCATCTTTTGCCCGCCTTCCCCAGCCATAAATCATCCTCCATTCAGAATGAAACCCCAAAGAAAAAAGCCAAGCTGGAGACCAAGCCCTCAAATGGAGACAGGTGTGTGTCGGCTTCTGTTTTTGTCACGGATGAAACACGCACACGCCTGTGCTCACTATCCTGCCCTGCCCTCTCAGTAGCTCCATTACACAGTCCATGGACTCTGGGGCCACGGACAACTTCATTCTGATTAGCCAGCTGAAGGAGGAGGTGATGACACTGAAGAGGATGCTACAGCAGCGAGACCAGACCATCCTGGAGAAGGACAGGAAGGTGGGTGACGTGAGTGAGGAGCCCCCGTCTGTGGGTGCAGCTAGGGATGAGCCGTAACCTTTGGCATCTGCACTCTGTCCTCCAAGCTGACAGAGCTGAAAGCTGACTTCCAGTACCAGGAGTCCAACATGAGGCTGAAGATGAACAACATGGAGAAAGCACATAAGGAGGCCATGGAGCAGCAGCAGGTACGTCGCCTTGCAGCTGAGATGGTGGGTGGGCTGCTGCCATGTGGTCCTCCTACCTACGCCTCACCTCGTATGTCCACCACAGGCCAAGAACAGGGAGCTCCTCAAGCAGGTGGCCGCGCTCTCCAAGGGCAAGAAGTTTGAGAGGGCAGGAGGTGCTCTGCTGTCACCATGACGATGCTGCCCTCTACCAGACGGCGTGAGGAAGGCTTGTCAGAGGAGCCTGTCTCATTTTCGGATTGCTCATTCCGTTTAACGGACACTTGCACACCTCTCCTCACACATGATTTCTGCACTGCCTGCATTCACCCTCCAAACATGGCAGCATCACGGTGGTCTGGTCCGGCTTCCCTTGGACCTTCCTCATGGAGACGGAGTGCCGTCCCGTCCAGCTCTGACTGAACATCTTCACTGCTGAACTGTGTCAGGGCAGTTCTCACGAGGAGAACCGTAAAACATCATAAACCTGGATGGCTTCTCGCCATGGCGGACATTAGACTGCTGTCACGTTCATACGTCTGAACCTCCATGGGATCAGAACCTGGACCATTTTTTATGTGCTGATGGCTTTGGTTTTTTTATATATATTCATTTTTATTTATATGAATCTCTCATGTCAGTGTAAAACAACCTGTTAATGTTGATGGCAGAAATCTTGTTTATATTTTCTATACAATTCAATTTACATAAACGGTGCTCGTACCCTGGGCCTGGGTGGGCAGCACTGCAGTCGTGAGGGTGCTGGGGTGGGCACAGCCCGGGCCTGCTGACGTTCCAGCGGATGGGCTTGCGATGTCTGCGCGGCCTCCGGAGGGAGCGACAAGGAGCAGCAGAGCCAGCCTTGACTGCGCGGGCAGGTGGTACCAAATCAGCCCTGCCGTCCGGCGGGTGGCCTCGTGCCACGCTGGGCGCAGGTGTCACCAGAAGTGGGTGAAGATGTCTCCTTGGGCGCTGAAGGCCTTGTGTTAGTCCGTTTAAGAATGCATCCAGGGCCCTGGCACCTTGCTCCCAGGGTCACTTTTGTACTTTTTCCAGATGCCGTGTTTCAGAGACTATTAAATCTAATAAAACACTGCCTGTGTGTGTGTGTGTGTGTGTGTGTGTGTGTGTGTGTGCGCGCGTGCGTCTGCGTTGGGCTTTGACGGTCTCATCCAGCCCCCTTACTCGTGTGGAGGTTCTGTACGGTACGGTGGGCCATGGCCTTGGGACAACGCAAGCACCTCTGTCCCAGGTTCATCTCTTGGGAGAAGCCCCTTCCCCTACTGTCACTGGGCAGCGGGGGGAAGGTCTGCTCTATCATCCTAACCCACCCCACACAGAAAAAGTTTCACTCTAAATCTCTCTCTGTCCTCTGCTTTACTTCTTCAGTGTGACTGACCTTGCTCTCCCATAATGCATTTCTCTACAGGTAAGCTCCTCTGCATGAAAGTGTGGCTCTGCCCTCCATGACTCACGGTAGTAGAACAGTAGGAGCAGATGTGGTGAGAGTTGTAGACAAGCCAGGTTAAATACTATTGTTATGCTCTTGGGGTGAGAAAGAAGCTGAATGTGGCAGTTGGTCTGCTGGTTTTGTGTTATTGTGTTCAACATTTTTCTGTTCAGATTGGTCCCAGTACTTGGTGTTCACAAAGCAGAAAAAGGTGGTACCATCTCCGTGTTCTAGGCAGGAGTAAAGGAATGGGATCATAACACTGCAGTACCACAGCTTAATGCTGGATGCTGTCGCGTTCACACCATCTGAGAGTCGTTAGTTTTATTCGGGATGCATGGTCAAATCTCGGCATACAATGTCTTTATTAATGGCCTGGAGTCTGGACTTTGTTTACGTCAAGCTTGTTCTTTCAGATTGATAAAATGAGTTGCAGAATCAAACATTAATGACAATAGGAACAGCAAGTAAAGAATACAATTAATAACGAGAGCAATTCGGCCGGATACACTTTAGAGTTGTGGGGGGCCTGGAGTCTATCCCAGACAACCTTAGGGCACAAGGTGGTGGACACCCTGGATAGGGTGCCACCCTGTCGCAGGGCAGAGTCGCACACACACTCACGCACTACAGACAATTTAGCCACACCATTTAACCTACAAAGCATAGCTTTGGACTATGGGAAGAAACTAGGATACCTGGAGGAAATCTGTAAAGGGGGGAGAACATGCAAGCTCCATGCACACACAGCTGGAGGTGCTGGTCTTGTGCTGGCCAGAGGAGGATGGGCTTCACCCTTGAGTCTGGTTCCTTCCAAGGTTTCTTCCTCCTGAGGGAGTTTTTCCTTGCCACTGTCGCCTTTGGCTTACCCTCTGGGGACCCTGGGCCTGGGTCTATGTAAAGCGCTTTGTGACCGTGCTTCGTGTTAAAGGCGCTATATAAATAAAATTGAATTGAATTGAACTGAATATTACTATAGTGACTGTTTTGTGGGTATGTCGTCTTTGCCCTGAAAGAGTTCTGCCAAGTCGTGACCTCTTGGATTGGTAGGAAGCAAGACAAATATCTATTATTATACAGGATTGCAATTTGTAAAAAAACTGAACGATATCAGTAATTTTCCAGCTGAAGTCCTGTGAGAGATCCATGACATATTGTAGTATTTCGCAAGGATGTGACGCGCGATTTATTTTAATTGTTTATGACGTATGTCCTGAGTTGTTTTCCGTAGCTCTGCTGTGTCGCAAAGACATCTGGGACATCACCGTGTTTACGGCTGTCCGAGCGGTGAGTGAGTGAGTGAGCGAGCTTCTTTGTAAATGATAGGAATTTTGCTGTTATTATTAATATTACCAGTAATTTTTTTTTTTTTTATTTATTAAAGTATGCGTTTTTGCTTTGACTATGTGGCACGTTTTAAAGGGGTATTCCGTTTGCTATGCGAGCTTGGACGTAGCTATGCTAGGCTAGGCTATGCTATGTTAGGCTATACTATACTATGCTATGTTAGGCTAGGCTATACTATACTATGTTAGGCTAGGTCAGGCTATACTGTACTGTACTATGCTATGCTATACTATACTATGCTATGTTAGGCTAGGCTATACTATACTATGTTAGGCTATGTTAGGCTAGGCTATACTATGCTATGTTAGGCTAGGCTATACTATACTATGTTAGGCTATGCTAGGCTAGGTCAGGCTATACTATACTATGCTATGTTAGGCTAGGCTATACTATATTATACTATGCTATGTTAGGCTAGGCTATACTATATTATACTATACTATGTTAGGCTATACTATACTGTGCTATGCTAGGCTAGGTCAGGCTATACTATGCTATACTATACTATACTGTGCTATACTAGGCTAGGCTAGTTCAGTTCGCTCCGCTCCTGTTTCCATTTTCTGCCGTTTAAAGCGTTCACTTCAAACCGTGTCGTCCGACTTTAGTGAAGTTATTTCCGACTCTAACACGCTGACTGACTACGCCGTTAAACCTGGGCCTCCTCTGTCGCCGAGCAGAGGCGGAGATGACGACTGCGGCCAGACCGACGTTCGAGCCGGCCAGGGGTGGCCGAGGGAAGGGCGAGGGCGACCTGAGCGCCCTGTCCAAGCAGTACTCCAGCCGGGACCTCCCAGGGCACACCAAGATCAAATACAGGTACCGTGAGGGGGGACGGCTGCTCGATCCTGCCGCCCACCGCCGCAGTGGAATGGGTGGTGATGTGTGTCCGGGTCCCGCACCAGGCAGCCCACTCAGGACGCCCCGGAGGAGCTGCGGGGCAGGGACTTTCGCCGGGAGCTGGAGGAGCGAGAACGGGCGGCGGTCCGCGAGAAGACCCGGGAGCGGGGACCACGTGGTGGGTGCCCGTTGCTATGGCAATTGCATCCTCAAGGAATGTGTTGAGAAGATGCTCGGTGTGCCTGTGAAAAATGTCAGCTCGGAAGTCTGGACCAGTGCTTGGATTATGTCATTTTTTTTGTTCTTCTGTGACTCGTCGGACTTTTTTACGTGGCTTCCGTCTTCCTTTCAGAGCACACGACATCCTCTTCCTCCTCTTCATCGAAGCGGCCTCGCTTGGACCAAATCCCAGCCGCTAACCTGGATGCGGATGACCCCCTGACTGACGTAGGCTGTCCTGCCGTCTCCTGAAGCACTCGCAACACTGAAAGACAGTGATTGAAATCAACCCGCAGTGTGTAAAAACACTGTCAGAGGACAAGGATGTTGTATGCGTGGGTCCAGTGAGTGTTCTTGCATGTGTGTGGGGCAGGATGACGAGGACGATGACTCAGATGAGGACAGTGCTGATGACGATACTGCCGCCCTGCTGGCTGAACTTGAAAAAATCAAGAAGGAGCGTGCGGAGGAGCAGGAACGGAAGGTAGGTCCCAGCCCATGAGGACCTGTCCAGCCTGCAGCCGCAGGCATGTCCCAGTGTGTGGTAGCCGTTCACCTCGCCAACCTTGTGTTGTAGGAACGGGAGCAGAAGGCAGAGGAGGAGCGTATTCGCATGGAGAACATCCTGAGTGGGAACCCGCTGCTCAACCTGGCGGGCCAGCAGCAGGCCCAAGTGCAGAACACGTTCAGTGTCAAGAGGAGGTGCGTGGAGGGAGGCCTTGATCTCCCTTCTTCCGTGGTTTGAAATGTTTGGTAGTCATTTATGTTTGGGGTAATAACAATTTTGCCATCCCCAGGTGGGACGATGACGTGGTATTCAAGAACTGTGCCAAGGGCGTGGATGACTCAAAGAAGGAGAAGCGTTTTGTTAATGACACCCTGCGTTCGGAATTCCACAAGAAATTCATGGAGAAATATGTGAAATAATAAGCTGACTGTTTGACCGTCCGTGTCGAGGTGCTAGACCATGTGAGCAGCTAGTGGTCGGGCTGAAGTGACGCTTCTGTCCCCAGTGAGTCTGCCTCACTTTTTGCCTCCAGAACAGCTGACTCGTGCTCCAGTGTCTGTGTACGTAAGTTCTGCTCTGTGCCGTATGGTTGTAGACGAGCCTCTCCCATACTTTACAAACCACCCCGCAGGAGGTTCTTGTAGAGTTGAAAATACAAATTGTGATCTTTATTTTGTATATTGTGACTGCTGACTTATGGTTGCCTACATCTATTTGAAAAAACATCCATAGTTCTGGGTTATTTTTATTTTTGCTTTTTTTTTTTTTATTTGGGGGGGGTTGTTGTTATTTGGAAATCTTAATAAAGTGTGTTTTTCCTCTAAGCTCGTCATCTTGTTTTCCTGTTCTGTCAGAATACTGTTTCAGGGTTGTGTGATCTCAAATTGCCCACTCGCTTCTTGTCATTCTTTAGTGTTATGAGGATAAACTGCAGAAGTTTCCATCGTTACAATTTTTATTGTGATGAAAGGCTGTTCTGACGTGGATTTACCTGACTGGTGGGAAGCTACACTGTCTTGTGGTGTAGCTAGCAGATCTAATAGCAGAATCATTCTTTGAAAAATGATTATATCCGTTAAGAGCTACTGAGAGGCCTGATCGATATCAGAATATCGTTTTTATCACGGTACTTTAGCTTTGTTACAGTCAGGCTAAGCTGAGGACTTAGCGGCGTTTCCTAATGATTCATACCGCTGTCCGGCTCAGGTATACACCTGTCTGAAGTACCTGACCTTGGCCATGTGTCAGCATAGGTGGCCTCAGGCTGGCTTGAGATGATCTAGTGCTGTATACCAGCTTATATCAGGTGTCTTTGCTGTAATTTACGGTACGTGCAGATTCCATCGCGTCATTTTTTTTTTTCCCCAGTAAGTGAATGTGTGCCGTTCCATTACAGAATAGGCACCTCTGGCTCTGCTCACACTGGCCGATGTAAGATTGCATTATTCTCCATGACATTATATGTATATATATAGTAGCAACCTGAATAAGCCACGAGGAACTAGGGAAGAATAGACCTTGTATTAACTTACCTGTTGGCTGTAGCCCACGCTGTTTTACACAGAACCCAACCACACGAAGAGCCACCATGTGCAGCAGCTTGCCTTCACCCCCTTTAGGGGAAATGAATCCCACCCTTATAACTATGATTCAGCAGGGTGGTCACGTAACACACACCCAGTGTGACTTTATTCGAAAGCCCCGCAATCTTTCAGTCGCCATCCCCAGACACCTGAGAGCCCCACAGAGGGGCCTGAACTTAAGAGCCAACAAGACAAGGCGCTGCTGTGTCCCGGAGCATGCCGATCGGCCGCGTAGCCACCCGTTACGTCTTCTCCCATTTCGTGCTGAAGAAGTACAAGGGGGTGCGGCTGGAGCTGGCCGTGGATAAGATGGTCACCTTCATGGTGGTGGGAGTGTTGCTGCTGATCATCTCGCTGGCCTTTGTGCAGGAGATATCCACGGGTGAGGAAGGGTGTGGGGTCCACACAGGAGTCTGTGGGAGTTAAGGCGTAGAAAGGCACGCATACCGTACAGTGACACACACACACACACACACACACACACACACACACACACACACGCTCGGCAGGTACCATCCAGTAAGAATTACACCAGCAAAGATAACTGTCTTTAACCAACATAAAACCACAATTACACACTGATCTACACAAACCCCACACTTACAGAACACAATGGTAGAATCTGTGTTTTGGGACGGGGATTTATGTGTGATGTAAGTGATCTGTGACATGCAGGGTTTGTGGTGGTGTTATGTTTTAGGGAATATACGGTATACGGGAGCAACATGTTTTAGGTAATATACGGTATATGGGAGGGCGCGTGTCGTTTATTTCTGGAAGCCGCACGCGGCAGCGTTGCGAGGGTTACTTTAAAAACCTATTCTAATACAATTACTAATTACTAATCACTAATTGGAAAATGTAGCCAGTAACCTAATCCAAGTATCACGACATTAAAGTAATTACTTTCCGTTACTTTTTGTTGACCTCAGTGCCGAATATGCAAACAAAGACAAGACAGAAATATGAGTATGGTGACTTTTACTTAAATGTACTCTGTAAGAACACTGCAAGGCTGGCCATGAAAATGGGGGGACACTAAAATTTTAGCAGAGTTTACAAAGCAAGCATAAAATCTGCACAAATGCCCCGCTTAGCTGAGGAGCACATAGCCTGGCTTAACAAACTCCGAGTTTCTGCCGTTTCCCTCCAGCTTCCTTTCATTCCTTTCATTCGCTCTCCTCACGCTGTACTCCTGTCTTTCTGTCGGTTTTCACTGAAACGTCGACTATGGCTTCACTCCAGAGCCGACACAGCAGGTTTCAAGTGCCTGCTAGTTTATGTACTTTAAAAGTGTACCCCTGCTGATAGTCCCCATTTCTAATAAATGTATCAGTAGTCGGATTACGTCTGTTTTTGTAACTATAACGGAGTACAGTTACTTTTTTGTACCCTAATTCCGTTGCCCCCCAAGTCTGGTGAATAGTGGTTATAGTTTGTACAAATGTGTCATTTTTGGAGGACCGAGGTCATTTTTTTCTGGAATGTTTTGCTTAAAAGATTCAGTTTTGTCTAAGCAATCAAGAAAGCTGTTATTTAAACATTGCCTCAGCGTCGGGGGCTTTTGTCCTCCAGTGGACATTACTGTCGTCATCGGGGTCCCTGCTCACCGCGTCTAGCGGACGGTTTTCACGTCGGTGCACCACGACTGCGCACGCGCAAGGAATCGTTTCGGGCACTGCTGGGAATTTCCAGTAGATGGCAGCACTACATTTACAAGAACTGCAGTCAATGAAGAAGGAGTAGAAGAAGAGGGTATCTGTCATGAAGAGCTAGGTGAGGTTTTTTATTAAAATACACGACATGACTTAGAAACAATCATGCAACGAACAGAACAAGGGGGATACTATACAGTAAAGAAAGGTACAATTCTTAGAGAAACAAAATGAAAAATAATTACAAAGGTTAAGCTAAGGCCTTGAGTAAGTGTCCTTATAGCTTTTCTAGTATTCGAGTCCCTGTGGAGTTTTAAAATAAAGTTCCATTTCTAGTTTGAACTGTTCTATCCTTGGAATCTTCCTTGACCATTTCCTTTTGCGGATGAGTAATTTTCCATTTAAAATGAAAAGATTTAACAGTAAGAATTTCCTTTTATCAACGTCAGTTTTCCCATGATACATCATAATATCCTTCTTGGACTGATGTATATCAGACCCAGAATTTCAGAGGTACCCACGCATTTGCTACTCGTTTCTCAAGAAGACAAAACAGAAGAAAAGCAGAGCACTCTTTGTCGCCATTGTGTAGGTGTTGCATGCTTCCGATTTTGCTTAAACTTCATTTTAGCCTAATAAAGCTTCATTCAGACTCCCAGGACAACATGTTCCCTCTGCTGGTCTGATGGAATACCATCACTGCTGACCGTGAACGTACTATGGGCATTAAAAAACATCTTCATGCTTAACCGTGCGTGGACCGTGATGGAACACGGAAAAATGAAGTATGAACTAGGCTTAAAATGTATTCATTAAACTCTTAGAATCGACTGAGATGGGCATGTCAGCTCCTCCCCACAGCCGTCATTAGGCTGTTTCAATTGCGCTGCCTCTCCAGTCTGTACCTTCAACCCACATGATGGGCTGCTTCTCCTGTCTTGTTTTCACTGGTCACTGACTTTAGTTCCTAATGGAGCTGGATGTGTCTGACGTCCTCCTGATCCTTCAGGGATCCCCGAGTGATACAGTGTTGCCAGACAGGGTCCTTGACGAAGCCAAAAAGTCTCTTAGCATTAATGAAATTTCCAGAGAGCGTTAAATGCTGTCTGTAATGCTATGGCGGTACGAGCAGGGCTCAGATGAACCCTGTGTCAGGGTGCAGGAAAGTGGACATGCACACATCACCCTGAGCTCCTCGCTATGTCTTCACCCCCCAGGAAGTCAGATCAGCTGCTTCCCTCCCTCTGACTTCTCCCTCTGCCAGGCTGTGTATGTGGATTCCTTCTGCTGGGCTGCTGTCCAGAACCAGCCTCTGTCTGTTGGAGAGACGGTGCACGGGCCGCTATGGTAAGGGCCACACGTCTCCCAGCCTCCTCACAGCGTTGTGAGGGAGGTAGGATCTTGCGTGTTAATGTACTGTGTAGTGGGCCAGTTTGTGATGTGTGCTTTTGCTCTGTTCTGTAGGAAGTGTGATGCTGTGTGTTACTGCACTGTGCTGCGTGGCTGGGTGCAGGGCTCGCAGAATCAGTAGTCCAGTGGGAAAACTTAATAGCCCTGGGACGTCAGGCTACCGATTTTGCGAGCCCTGCACCCAGCCACGCAGCACAGTGCAGTAACACAAAATGTTACACCCCCGTGCCCGACGGGCTACCTGAAATTATACTCCGAGTGAAATCAAATTCCCTCCTTTATTCGCTTTCTCCACTTTCATGACTTGCTTCTTTGAATGAAACAAAAAAACGATCACAGCACAAGCAGATTTGTAATCATTATGATTTGTCCGCAGAGATGTGTACGCCCGTGCGTGTGTGTAATGAATTTACTTCTCCTCCCTTCTCTCTTTCATATGATGCTTGGCGAACAGAATTGGTGCATCGCTGCCACCCCCTGTAAAGGAGTGTACTTCTCACTTTGTTTATTATTTTTTGATCATATCTAACTTTCTACATTAAGAAATTGTCTTTTTTTCTTCGGACTACCAAAATCTGAATTGTGCCTGCCCGAAGGGCTACCAGGGACTTTGGAATTTTGCGAACCCTGGCTGGGGGCCCTTTAGGAGTCATTTATACTTTCATTCGTTCCCTCTCTACCATGTGACCCTACGTTCATTTTCCCAGTGTTACTGATCTTTGCCAGGCTTCACCTTGTAAAACTTCACCTGTACCAAGCCACTTCTTCTGTATGCTAACCTATTACACAGTTCTCCCTAATCTAATGTTCTGTTTTTCTCTCGCTCTTTCTACACTTCTGTCCTCCTCCAGTTTTTCCCCTACGATCTCTTGATTCTGGCCATCTTGGTGTACGCCCCGTCCATGTACCGGCGGTTCACGACTGCACCGCCCCTCTTCACTGACCTCACCTTCGTCATGGAGGAGCTGGACCGCACATACAACCGCACCATCAAGCAGGCAGAGGCCCCGGTGTCCGGCCAGAAGCCCCATCATACCGTCGGGTATGATCCACTGTAAACGATAGCTGTAAAGACACATTATGGTTGTAGCGTGTTTAATTTTGGTTAAGAGAATGTCTCTGAACTGTTGTTAAGGCTTGTGTCTTACGGTAATGGCCAGTTAATTATAGATGAAATGTTGTTTGAGGGGCTTTCCCTGGTTAATTGTTTCTTTCTTTGCACTTGAGAGGCTAGACATCTGATGCAGGTAAATGATGGAGGATTTTATGCAGATGTTTTCCTCATGCATAGCTCCTCTGACAGGGGCTTCAAGTATCCACTGGTGAGTCAGTACCTGAAGACCAAGATGTCCTCCAGGGGTCTGCTCCTGAAGTACTTGGTCTGCAGAGCAGTGACGCTGGTAGTCCTGCTGCTGGGCTGCATCTATGTGTGCTATTACATTCACCTGGCGTCTGCTACAGATCAGTTCATCTGCAATGTGCGAATGGGCCCACTGCATAACGACAGCCAGTTGCCCAGTGCCTTCCGATGCAAGCTGGTGTCTGTGGGAATCTTCAAGCTGCTCAGCATCACCAATCTGCTGGTGTACATCATCCCGGTGCCCCTGGTGCTGCATGCTGCACCACTACACCAGAGCTGCACATTTCTGCGGCCTTATGAAATGCTGTCCGACTTTGGTGTGCTCAATTTGACCATACCCAAGGGCTTCTCTGACCTGGGCATCTACTTGTGCTTTCTTGAGGAGAATATGAATGAGTTAAAGTCACACCGTTGCCTACAAGTGCTCATGCAGCTGCAGAAGGAGGGCCAGATGATGCGGATGGATCTCACAGACGTGCTGAGCATCTTGGGCCAGGTAAAGACGGACGGGCTGGGCTACAGGGCACCAGCAGCCCCGGGACGGAAGACGACCAGGAGGCAGAGTCTGCAGGACATGCTGGGGCCAGCCTGCCAAATGGTAACATCCTCATGACTGCTGTGTTCATGACACAACTCTCAGTGTCTGTATCTGCTGTGCTTGTATGTGTCACGCTCAGGTGTGTCTTTAGGTGTGTCTCTTTGAGTGTGGATGGGGCGTTACAGTCACAGTGTTCAGGTGTGTCTTTACATCTTTCTTTGGACCCTCCTTCAGGGTCATCTCCACTGCCACTCCACTCCAACTATCTTTACCATAGTCTAACGAGCAGTAAGTTACAGCTGGCATTAGCTCTTTGACTTGATAAAACCCAGGAAAATGCAAACAAGGGACAAAACGCCGCGATGTCGTGCACTAGCTTACACACTGTATTATTTTGATCCACGTTTACATTGTCATTAAACACTTAGAGCTGCAAAGGCACCGATAAAATGTCTAACTTAAAGGAAGAAAATTCCCGAGATTGCTAAGCTAACCGCCACTTGACTCTCCCGGGCGCCATTTTGCATTTCCGGCCATGGCGGAAATCAGTCAGGATTAAATAAATTCCACAAGACTCAGATGTGTTCAGAAGAATAACATCAATTTTTATAGCATGATAATCATGCTATTATCGTTATTATTTCTGATCCCGGGCGACACTTACTGCTGGCTGGGTTTTTTTAAATCATCCTTTCACTTTCACTTCACAACAGTTTGTGAAAACTGCGGCCGTCGAGACATATTTGGAAAAGTTGACTTTATCTGAAAGACATCTTTACATGCATATTTCTTTAGAAATATTTTCTTCCGTTGTTTTTGGACCTTAAGACGTGTAGAGAAAAAACTTTGATTTTCAGATACATTTCAGTTTAAGGAGCCAGACAGGAAGGCATTGCAGCAATAATAAAACGAGAAGCGTCTTTACTCTGTATCTAATCACGTCAAGAAACCAAACGGGCGTTAGTGAAATCCATTTTTTCCGAGCTGGAAACCTATTACATTTAACACTAACGACAAATCTTTATGAATTACTTTATTAGTAATAAAGTAATAAAACTTAAAGGAATACCATTAGCAGGGCTGATTTGTATAGTTTCGTACAACACATAAAACTTTATTCCTAAAGCCCGCCGTCTCGTTGTATTTTGGCGGGTCACACCATGCAGGGGTAAATAAACCTTACAAGATTCGGCTCAAACGGCACTTCTACTGCAAATCAAATGTAATTAAAAACACTTCATTATTTTTACTTTATTACTCTACCTTCCCCATTCACGTCTCCTGTTTGTCTGCTTTTATGACAGCTGCAAGTAGCCCTGCAGATTGTGTTAAATATTCATAGACTGTTTTAAATAATTATTTTTACTGTGGGAAAAAGTAAATATTCATGAACTCTAAAGTGAAAAAGATCATCTGTGTGAGCATACAAACGTGTTTGAGCTCTGAGTCTCCATACCGCAAGGGTGGGGATAGCAATGCATAATTCACAGAGTTTCATGGCAGGTACTTCTGAATGCCTAGCCTAACTAACTGACTGACTGACTGACTGTGTGTCTGACTGTGTGTCTCACTGACTGACTGTCTGACTGTCATGCCCACACCAAGCCAAGCACACTGAACTTCAGCCACAA
>JAACJT020000040.1:4712941-4729017 GCA_009936485.2 Gymnarchus niloticus | reverse complement strand
CTGACTGTGTGTCTCACTGACTGACTGTCTGACTGTCATGCCCACACCAAGCCAAGCACACTGAACTTCAGCCACAAGTCAACTACGCCCAGCTTACCCTCGTTCAGCATCACCAGGTTATTGACATCAGCTGCGTACCATTGAGGAACCCTGAAATAGCTTGAAGGTTGCTTGCTTCACTGTGAGCTGTTGTGTGATTTTGTCATTGCTGAATGGTGGTGGCCTGTGATTCTCCGTCGACGTATGCTAGCTAATCGTTCTCGAGTTTGTTTGCCGTACTGGCTGCCTACTTCTGGGTTTTTGACATCCGCTGCCTCTGACCTCGATTATGCCATTGGATACGTCTTCGGGTTTTGGAAATCTCGTTGCCTCTGCCTGTCCTTTGGGTCCAGCTCACATATTTATCACACTATAACTAACTAACTAACTAATATTAACAATATGGGACTTTATGTACATCAAAGTACAGACCAAAGCTGTCCATCAACATATCTTTCATGCCAACTCAAACTGGAAGTTAAACAGGTCTAGAAGTTTGTGCCGAGGCAAGTCTGGAATTTGGAAATGGGAAATAATGACAGCATCCCCCAGAAAGAGCAACCAAAACAAGGCAAAGTGCACCAAAGGCCAAGTAACCTGCCAATATCTATTTCTCTTCATCATTTCAAAACCAACACCATTATTAAATAGTTTAAAGAATCATAGCTGTTTATATATAGTGTACACTTGTAAAGGGTATTTTGTTTTTTTTTCCCCAGAGAATCAACTTTTTGATGAAGAATGGAGAAATATTGACCGGGACATTAGGTATGAAGTCCGATCTATGAAATATTGTCAACAGTTTTACTGGTGCCATTTTTTTTATTAATATATTGCTGTCATACACAATAAAACAGCTCTGCACACACAAACGAATCCTTTCTAATAAGACTGGTCAGTAGTATTCCAATTTTATACAAAGTGGACAGCTTTGGTCAGTAGCTAAAATGTGATTCTGGACAGAAGATGACTAGTTACTAACTACAGGACAGATTACTAGAGCACGACAGGGTGTGTCTGGGGACAGACGGAGACACCACGAGCAAGGTAGAGGCACCAGTTTGCCTGACTAATTGTCTGTTGGAGAAAGATAGCATGAACAAGCTAACAGCACACAGAGCCAGAGATCGAATCTACAACCATGAATCACGCCACCCACTAACACACTAATTACCTTAAATGTTTATTTTCTAAATCAATACATTTACAGGTAGCACTGCAGTCTCACTCCTGTGCAGTTTGCGTGGTGTCCCTGTGTTTGTGTGGATTTGTTTCTACAGTCCAAAACCATGCCTTTGGGGGAAATGGTATCACTGAATCACACACATCGTGCGAATGTTTGCCCTGCGACGGACTGGAATGATGCCAAGGGTGGCCCCCTCCTTGTATGGGTTCCCCATCTCCCTCTACTGGAAGAGTGGCTATGGAGGAATGATGGATGGATGGCATATTACATGTGAAATTGAATTCCCCTCAAATTACCAGTACCTGGAATGAAAACTGTTGTATTCAGTAGCATCTCAGAGAAATTTCTACCATTTCAATGGCTGCTTATTACAACTGTGTTTGACAGTGACCTTCTGATACAGAAAGTGATGAAGATGTGTGTGTGTGACCTGTGCATCTCTACAGATCTATCAAGTGAGTGACTGTCTCCATTCCAGGCTTGTACGTGTTTCCCGTGAAGAATTACTCCGACGAGACTGAAACAAACGGCTGCTGCGACATCCTGCTTCTCACTGCTCTGCAGCTGATGATTACTTTGATGATATTGAAGAGGACGAAGGTAAAGAACTGGCCAAATTCTGTGATATTTGTGGGCTGTACCATTACCATACTCTGATGCTGATAAAGGCGAGCTCTGGTCTCACGTTCTACAGCAGACTGATTTCCTTTTCTGAACTTTGGTTTTCTGATTGATTGATGCCTGTATAAATACAGGCACAGCGTTCAGCATCGTTTAGCGATTGACTTTGTCTTAAGCGTGGTTTGGTTAAGTGTTCTACGTTTGGTTTGTTGCTTGCTCACCACCAAAATGTCACTTAATGCAGTTTGATGAGTACAGTAAGGGTTTGAAAATAATTACCAAGAATCGTCACACTCAGGTAGTTTTTTAAGCACTGAAGGATGTGTCACGTGACTGTTCTTCAGGTGATCTTTGTCAAATTGTTTATGGTGCCACTTTCAAATGAAATTAAAGGGGTAATTAAATCACTGCCACCCTATGTAAAATATCAGGTAACAAAACTACAATTCACAGTAGAGGTGGAGTTTAAATGGGAGTGTCTGTAAATGTGTGGTATTGGAACTGGATGCCACCCTCTCCAGGGTCATGACAGGTCTTAAGTAGCACGGAGTAGAGAAGACAGAACCATCTAGTGAAGAGTGAGCAGCAGTAGCCCCAGGAGAGAAGTCAGGGTTGGCGTCCACCTTGGGGGAAACGGCACGGACCTCCCTGCCAGGGCATCTAGGCAACAAGCAGAATAAACAACGTCATCATTACAACCTAAACTATTACTAGAGGCTCACACGCCAGTGAAACATCATCGTCCGCGCCGTCACCACCACCGGTCTCCCCGTCATGGTCCGCGCCGTCACCACCACCGGTCTCCCCGTCAAGGTCCGCGCCGTCACCACCACCGGTCTCCCCGTCATGGTCCGCGCCGTCACCACCACCGGTCTCCCCGTCATGGTCCGCGCCGTCACCACCCATCGCATTGCTCTTGTGATCTCACCATTAGTAGTGGAGTTATGATCTGAAAAACAGAAGTGAAACTTCATGTCAGATTCTGTTAGTAATGTAAATGGGGGAGAGCTTTTGGAGACCAGAGACAGTGAGATCTGCCTGGGCAGATCTTCATCATTCACTTCTGTGGTGCTAACTATAACATTAGAGCCTTCATCACAAGGGCACTTGAGGTAACCACAGAAACGGTAGGAATAAAACAGATACAGCACAGGCTGGCAGTCAGAAGCAGTACTTATGTACTATAACCATTATCTGAATCATTAATTCCTTACATTCCTCTATATTTTCAGTACAGAATCAGTTGCAGATGCTCCAAGAGTCAATGGATATAATCTTAAACATAAGTCAAACAGCTTGGAGGCCCCTTGCCTGTGTGATGATGGTCCTGAAAGCTACCAGCCCCCTCACCTGGCCTCCTCTTGATGGTGAAGGTGGTTTCCATGCCTGCAAACATGTGGTCAGCCAAGTGGCAGTGTAATAACCAGGTCCCAGGATTCTCTGCTACCATGGATACAGTCTGAAATGTTCCTGGGAAGAGGTCATAGACGTCGCTCCGGTGGGTCTCATCCATCTAGAGGACCAAGAGAGGCTCCCGCTTAAATCTCTGAGAAGCAGGTCTGAAGCCTACAGTCATAGGAGGCCAAAGGCCCGAGTTTATACTGTCAGATTAATAACCAGTTTCTGATGGCCAGGGCAGAACCATAAGCAAGTTTATGGATCAGGACCTTGTAGATGAATGTCTCTCCGTGGATGTGGACTGTGTGCAGGTCCACCTCGTTTCCCATGCCCAGCAGGTGCCAGTCCACTTGCTCCCCCTGGTCCAGGGTCAGGTTGTATAGATTGCCGTACAGCTTTCCGTTGATGGCTGGAAGGTGAGCAGAGGAGATGTTTGGAGATGTAGATGCCCAAGAGGCATTGGATGAAAGATCACACACACGCACACGCACAAATAGCCCAGCTTTGCTGTCTGGACGTCAGACCTCACCATGCTTCATGTTGCTCTCCTCAAACTCTGGGCTCATAGGGAAACTGCCTGGGTCCCTGCCCAGGTAGGCCTGGATGTTGTCCCACAGGTACCACGACCGATTCTCATTAAACACCATGAAGAGGAGGACAAATTCTTTGTCCACATCTGTCCTGTGTCTGTTCTGGTTCAGTGTGCCCTTTCTGCAGATTACCAAGGGTCCAATCAGCCCACTCATGATGTCCTAAAACGAAACCACTGGTAGAATTGGTACCAATCAACTCACAAGTCCTAAGTCAGTGTTTATCAGCCTGATATGCTATGTCCGGCACTATGACCAAACGTTCGACCAAAGTCACCCAGGGACGGGCTTCTACAACCAAAAAACATTTGGAGCCCTAGCTAAGTAACAAATCCATTCAGTCTAATGAGTTGGTTGGTCCTTAAACGTAGGGGAAAATTTAGGCATGCGTGAGATGGACGACAGCCTCGGGTGGCAACCTCCCCCCCAGACTCAATTTTCTATGCTTTGGGGTGTCAAGTAAGCCAGAGTCACCACTGCTTAGATGTTCCTAAAACTATAACTTTGGAGATGCTGAATGACGCAGCAGGGAACTAACACTTAGAGTTAAGCTCTTTGTTCATAACCAACCTTTGAAAAGTCTACAGAGGAATAATAGGCAAAACAGATGCAGTTGGGGTCTGATGGTCCGGGTCCGGATCTTTCTGGAATGTTCCATTGGTATTGTTTTACTCCACCTTAAATATACAAAAGGAAGCAGACTATTGTGTTTGGTTTGAACCATTCCAGTACATCAAAGACTAGTCTGAGGCCTTGCAGACAGAACCATCCCATCGCCCTGTTGTCACCTGGTTGGACTGGCTCTGGGTGAGCACTGCTCACCCCATGTGCGTAGATCGAGAATGGACGGCTGGCTCTGTTTCTGAAAGTGACCATAACCTGCTCCCCAGCCTCCACCCTGATAATGGGTCCTACCAAGAAAAGACACACACGTGAATTTCATTTTAAAATGATATTCACAATTCAAAAACATTGAAGAAGTTGTACCCATAATTCCCAGGTGTTCCTCCTCTGGGGGCAGCACCTTCCTAGTGGTGAACGAGGCACTGCCGTACTCCCTGAACACTGCCTTCTTGTACTTCGTCCCAATCCTGCTCTCCCCCTTCTCTATAAAAATGTTGGCTGGACTGAAAGGAAAGGGCGACCAAGGGGATGACCATGTCGTCACTGCGGGACTTTGACACACGCCCAAGCACCCAGGAGACTGAGCCAAGGCTCACCTGGTCTCCGTAGTGGCATTGTGCTTCTCCAGCTCCCATGCCCTGCTGGGGGCGTAGTCCCACTCGAGTTCCTCAGCCGCTATGTAGTAATGCAGCCGGGGTGGGCCGGTCGCAGGTGGGCTGCTGCTAAGAGGAGCATCTCCACATGGCTGCACAGAGTACTGCTGCCTCATGCCCCCTATGTAGTGATCACTCGTCCTGCAGCTGACCTCGAACCTGCCTGTAGGTGGCAGGGCAGGCAGCACAGGTGACGATGGTCCAATGTGTGAAACATCAACAAGAAACCGACTGCATAAGAAGTTTCTCAGGGTCATGATAAGTGTGTGATAAAGGAACTCACCTACAGAATCTGGCACCATGGAGATGGTCACCGTGGTGTGAGGGAACAGGTTGATGGTGTCCCTTGTCATGCCCTCCAGCCGGAAGGTGTTGCCCTCAAAATGGATTCCGTGGATGTCCACGTGTGATCCCAAGCCCAGGGCGTACCACGATACCCGATCGCCCCGGCAGAGTTCCAGTTCGGGTAGATTCCCATACATGAAGCCATTCACTGCTACAGTGACAGGTAACATGGAGACCAACCGGGACAGTGGTAAGTCACAAACAGCCCTGGTTAACGGTGGCAGTAGAGTGAAAAGTCACAGCAACTGAAACAGGCCCAGGAAAACAAAACCTTCATTTCAGTACCAGTAACTAAAAACAAAGAGCAGAATGGGAGACACGGGCAGCAGATAAATGAGGGGCAGTTAGGGCGGCTAAAAGCTGCCTCGAAGGAGGACTTATCCACATACCATGCATTTTATTGCTCTCCTGAAAGTCCTGGTTTTCTGGTTGGGATTCATCAGTCCCAAATAGGTCTATGTTCTCTCTAAGGTACCAGCTGATATTCTCATCCAGTATGGTGATGAGCAGAAAGAGTTCCTTGTCCACGTCGTTCTGAAACACCAGCAAGCAGCACATGTCGGGCAGTGTGGGAAGACAGGCCCTGCTACCATACAGCCTCCACACAAACAACAGCTGTTTCAGATAAACTGGACTTTACCCGGGCACCGTGCTCATCCAGTGTGTTCCTCTTGCACACGAGCAGCGGACCCACAAGCCCAGAGTTGGTGTCACGGACCGGGTCAGTGGCTGAGTAGTACAGGAAGGCAATGCATGCTGGGTCACTGGGGGAGGGACCTTCCCCCACCTTCCAGATGTAGGTGAAACTTGTACCAGGAAGGACCAGAGCGCCAGGTTTCTCAGTGTCTAATTGGATGCCACAAACAGCCAATCAGCTTTAATTCTATACAAAAACACTCAAAACAGTATCAAAGAATATTAAGACCCTCCTTAACATGTTAGGCTTGAACTTCTGGTACAGAATGAAAGACATTCATATACAGAGAATGGATTTCAATATGGCTTTGATAAAATGGTGTATGGACCTATTATGAAAGATAGGGTCTCAAACACCCACAGAGCACAGGGTCACTGTGAGAAAGGGAGGGGCAGCCCACCGCTGGCATGGAGCAGACCCTCATGCTGCTTCTCGTACTGCACACCGTGTGGCTGAATGCTGTAATTTCGGCTGGCCTTGTTCATGAACGTGACGCGAATCACGTCCCCTGTCTCAGCTCGTACCACCGGGCCTATGTGAGCACATCAGAAGGAGAGCCTCAAAGGCCACCGCCTAAGTGGTGACGTCACGGCCGCATCGCGACGATGAAGAGCCCAGCATTCAGGGGGCTGAATGGACCTACCCAGAATTCCAAGGTGTTTCTCTGCAGGCGACGGCTCTTTCCGGACCGTGAAAGTCTCATCGGTGTATGCTACGTAACGCACTTTACAGTAGACGCCTCCAAGCCTGCCCTGCTTCCTAGAGAAGAACAACTCAGATGGACTGCACAAATGGACACACACACACACACACACACACACACACAGAATAACATTAACCAAGAGATCAAAATGACCTTATCATAAAGTAAGTAATGGTCTATTTGGACCAGAACAAAAAAACAGCTAGAAATGTATTAAAATGACTCATTAACTTATCTTCCAGGTGTCTCTTATCTCACACAGAAATGATACTCCTGACTTTCCTCCAAGCGATCATAAAGTATCTATCTATCTATCTATCTATCTATCTATCTATCTATCTATCTATCTATCTATCTATCTATCTATGTTCTTCACGTGTAACGGGGTAACCTTTAGCAGCTCTGGACTGTCTTTTCTTAGCCAAATGCACCTGCCAGCGCTGCTCAGGGACGTGTTACTCCATGTGTCGACTCCCAGTGGGGCATAATTCCATAGCTGCTCCTCTGCAGCAATGTAGTGCTGCCAGGTTCGGCCACTAGGGGGCACCACAGTAGAGCCTTCCACCTTATCTCCGCAAATGGAAACCTGGAAAAAGGCTTGCATTCCCGCTGGGGAAATACAAACTGTCTTTAATGGTTCAGAGAGTGATGTGCATTATAAGAGAGTCATGGCTGTCACGAGAATTATGGCAGAGTCACTACCCATGACATTTACAGTGTCTACCTTGTACGTGGTCATTGACCTTGCAGCTCAGCATCCACATCCCAGGAGGCCCTGGGAGCATCTCCGCAGTAACCATTTTGGCTGGAAACAGGTTGATGACATCGACACGGTGGCCGTGGTGAAGCAGTGTGTGACCATGGAAGTGGACGGTATGGACGTCCGCCTCGTTGCCTGTGCTCACGAGGTGCAAAGCTACTGGGTGGTTGCTGCAGAGCTCCAGACCTGGCAGATTGCCGAAGGTGTGCCCATTAATTGCTGCAAGAGGAGAATATTCATTAGGGTGGATGAAGGTAGGCGGAGCCTGTGGGTGACTGCCTGGGATGCGGCTTTAATGACAGAGAAGGTCAACCCAAGTCATCCAATGGTCAAGGCTCACAGCTGAATCCCTTCTTTACTTCTATGGTCAGCTGGGGTTATAATTTCAGCATGCTGAGCCACTTTCTTATCGTTACATCTCTCTCTCCATCCAGGGCTGGCTGAAGCTCTCTCCTTCTCTCACTGCCAGGAAGCCCATCTGCTATCCCTGTGAATGGGGCTTCATTTGGAGGATGCTGCACCTTTTTAAGAAGAGCTGTCCCATCGGCTTCCTGGGTCTTACCATCAACTGTATGGTTTTCACTCATGGGGGAATCTGATTGCTTCCAAAAATAATTAAACTCATTTTCTCCTAACAAGAATCACCTGATAGTTCAGTCCAAAGGGATTCGCATCCATCATTGTCTCAAATGGCAGAGTGATAATAACTAGACTTATTTTTCCAGAACTGTCATTCAGGGGAGATAAACATGGTGAACTACTGATCACCATCTGCCAGTCGCTCTTACACAATGTCTAACAGCTGATCGTTTTCTGTTTTTCCAACCCCATTAACCCCCATGACCTTTTGACATTTTGAATCTCATTCCCCCATTTAGGGTCAGACAGGACAGATGGACAATTCAGTTGGGGTCTCTGAACATGTTCTCCCCTATGCTATAGGTGGGGGCCTTACGGTTCAAAAGACTCTGGGGAGCCTATTAGGTGTTGGTTTAAAGCCAAATTGTTGGCATTGGTCAGAGCCATCCCAAGTGGAATGGTCAAGCTTGTTAAGGTGTGGTCACGAGACAAAATTTATTAGTGTCACTTAGTTCCGTCTGTCCTCAGAGTCTTACAGCGGTAAAGACAACGAGAGATCTTCACCAAGACTAAATTCTGGTGGCTTCATATTGGTGCTGAGATGTTTCCTCTATTCTAGGAGATCCTGGGTAGTGTTTCATTCGGTTCCTGCCATCTCAGAGAGGGTCAGGGCCATGACATCATGATTACGGGCACAGAAGTCCAACCTGATGTTCCTGCTATTGTTCCCTTGAACAAGCCTGAATTTGCCCAGTAAAATATCTACCAGTTTATGGTATTAAGTTGTTTACATAAGGGATGTGTAGCCTTGAACAGGATGGTAGGCAGGAAGATGACGGTGCTCCCAGGGTGACAAGGCACCGACAGCACTGGGACCCTAGGGTGTCCTTATGTTACTCCTGGGTCCAAAGCCAGGATCCTCTGTCCCACCGCATCATTCAACGGGGGACAGCATTGCTGTGTGCAGCAAACAGGACTGAGCGAAGCCCAGGTTTTATGGTTTTAACCTTACTGCTGGGAAAATGAACTTTTTTGCCAAGCCTTATACATGCTGTAAGAACGTGGACTCCAGTAAACATGGAGCCCAGGGCTGAGCTCCTCATCAAAGTCTCCTCAGTGAAATAAAGAGACGTTTCGTTTCCAAGAGGAGCTGCTGCACACGGCCACTATGACCTGCCAGGACCTTCAGACTCTCTGATGAAATCTACCTCACACACATTTCAGTGCTGATAAACCATCTATTCAAATTCCTCCAACGTGCTAAAACTGAACCAAAGACAGACAAGCACAACAAGATGAACACGGATTAGTTAAATCAGTTTTTAAGAAAGACAAGAAGAATATCCCTGCATATTCAGAAATCAACCCAGGTTTCAGCGGTCAGTCACAGGTAACCCACAGTGCTCTGATCATATCTGCAGAAAAGATTATTACTAACTGACCATGCATCAAGTTGGACTCCCAGAAGGCCTGGTCATCACGGTCCACCCCAGCAGGATCTGAGCAGGTTTGTATATTCTCCTCCAGGTACCAGCTCAAGTTCTCATCCACCACGCTAAACATCAGGAAGAAATATCTCTCCACATCCTTCCTCTCAGCCTGGCTGTGGCTTGCTTCATAGTCCTGCAGTGTCCCTAAAAGTGGGAGATGGTTCATGCGGTGAGTGTGGTTTTGTAAAGTGTGGTCTGCGCAGAACAGGGTGGTCATCATGGAACTGTGCGGTCACCGTGGTCAGGGTGCGATCACTGTGGAACCGGGCGGTCAGGGTGGTCATTGTGGAACTGTATGGTCACCGTGGTCAGGGTGCGATCACTGTGGAACCGGGTGGTCAGGGTGGTCATTGTGGAACTGTATGGTCACCGTGGTCAGGGTGCGATCACTGTGGAACTGGGTGGTCAGGATGGTCATCGTGGAACTGTGTGGTCAGCGTGTACCACCGTGTATCAGCAGTACCAACTGATAAAGATGTGGCAGGGGGCCACGTACCTTTCCTGCAGATGAGGAGGGGCCCAGTGAGGCCTGAGGCAATGTCCTTTGGGGAATTATGATGTGAGTGGTAGAGCCAGGTCTGGCAGCTTCCATCTTTCTCACTGGGGGTCAGCTCTGGCTTCACAGTCCAGAGGTAGGTGTAGTTCCCTCCCGGGGGGACTACATCGTCCGCCTTCATCTTTCCTGTTGTCCCATCCAAATATGGCGCACCTGGGACCCAGTACACCATGACATCGTAAGCAAGGGGTCAACGTTTCAGGAAATTACAAACAATATTCAATGGTAGAATGACTGAGCAGAAGAGTGACTTTGGCTGGCCTGATTTTCACCTGTTTGCAGGATACACCTCATCACTGATAAGGAGAAGAAACAGGATTCATCTCAGTAAACGAGGAAACTCATGAAGCCAAAAGGCCAGGGAACGGGCGCCATAGAGAACTCCATTGGCCTGGCACTGCTGTTGTACCCTAGAATGGCTATGATAGGTCTGTTGAGATTAAGAGTACGCTAACAGCATGACATCATCTTTGACGATCTAAGTTGTGGTTCTGCTGCTGCGGTTACTTGATATCCTCGGCTCCAGTCTCTGCACTCAAACTTTTCATCTGTCTGTTGTTTCAAGGCTGGTTGGGGGATCAGCAGCACTGAGCTTTTCAGCCCGAATCATATCAAGAGAAACGGTTCTACTGGCCAGAGAAAGAGAAAATCACCGAGAGCTTCAACCCTGTGAGATGATTATGACAGTACGCTCAGGGGAACCCTAGAACATGCAGGCACTTATACTGCCAAATAAGGCCAGCCATTGTGTGTTTGTGCATGTGTGTGTGTGTCACATGCTCACCTGTGCTTGTGTCTCTTACCTTCTGAGTCTTTGTTATACTGCACGCCATGGGGGTGTATGGAATACGGCTGAGATGCAAAGTTCTTCAGGTGTATAATGACGATGTCGCCCACTTCAGCCAGGACGATGGGGCCCAGGTAGCCCAGCCACGCTGGTTTAGCCGCCTCCTGGGAGTAGCTTCCGTCCGTATATTGCTTATACATTGCCTTCTTGTACACCCGTCCGATCCGCTGTGGTCCCGGCTGTAGGAAGACTGACGCGTATCTGAGAAGTGGGAGCAGGGAGTGCAGGAACGGATCAGCCGTATGAGCGAACGTGAGAAGCTTTTTAAAGCTTCAGACCAAGAGAACAATCTACATTTTATAAGTTATGATCTCGTGTTTGCGGGTTTGGTGGTGTAGAGAATTAGTGAATTTGACTGGTGTTCAAAGGCTGCAGGCTGACATCCTAGAGCCTCATTACACTCAACAAAAAAGAAGCTTTGGTAAATTAAAGAATTATTCACGTCGGTAGTTAAGCCGAACGAAGGCGCTCATGTTGACAATCCCGGTGCACTCAATCGTTTTGCTGAAGTGATGCCACTTGATATTTTGTTGTTTAACTCTAACAGAAAGATGAGCAGCAGACTTTTGCTACTGACATCTCATTGCTTTCAACTTGTGCACTAAGACACCCTTTAAACTCCTTCAGTTCTTACATCTGTTACCTACAGTACAGGTGTGATATCATTTCCATGTGCACTGAGGGATTCTCCAAAAGGCAGAATGTAAGTAAGACTTTTGAAATGGTCCTACTGATAACGCTGAAGGTTACAGAGGCAAAACTCACTCATCTTCACCGATGTCTTTTCCATTGACCAGGTTTTTGCCGCTAGCCGCATAATCCCAATTCTCCTCCCTAATTCCGATGTAGTAGGATCTGTTGATGCAGTGGTGAGCTGGAATGACAACGCAGAACACCACGCAGCACTGGACCAGCACCAGTGACACCATCGCCTCTCGCCGGCCTGGCGACAAACAGGACACGAGTGTGATATGTGACCCTGCCGTCCCGACTGATGATTTATCAGACTAGGTGGTGAGAGTGTCCCTTTACAGGTGCTTTCCCACGGGGGCCCTGCGTGTCCCTGATGATCCCGGGACAGTAGAGGAGCGGCCTGTTAAGTTGATGAGCAGCACACGTCTCGGTGCGGACGTTTATTATCCCTGATTTAAATCTCGGCGTTTATGACGCATGTGGATACAGAATGTGAGTTCATTACAGCACCGCTAAGTGAGGGGAAAACACAGAGTAATACTGGAGGTTACGACACGTGGGTCCTTGGTGTGTGTTTTGGGTTTGAGTATTGAGTATTGAGTATTGTTTCCATCACAACGGAGGATGCACTCTTTAGTTCATAAATAGCAGTCCTCTTTCCGTTGCGGCTGTCCTGCTGACCGCCCTCATGCATGAACATGTCATAACGTGAAATTAATGAGTGAGTGCGCTGTCAATCTGGTACGGCTCTACTACGCCGCCTAGCGGCTGCAAGGCGCGGCGCCACCCTTATTATCGGAACGAAAGGCGAGCCGCCTTTCTGCCAGCCATCTTCCTCCTCCTCCTCCTCCTCCTCCTCATTCAGAGGCTCGACCGCCTGTCCTGTAGTAACCCCAGCGGCGACCTTTCGCCCGCTTCCTCCGCCGCGCGTGCCCGGCCTCGGCGAGCGCGCGGCCGCGGCGAGAACGCGCAAAGATGGCCGCCTTGAGCAAGTCTGTGCCTCATAGCTGCTACGAGATCGGGCACACCTGGAACCCGTCCTGCGTGCTGTCCACCCTGCAGGTGACGGCCGGGGCCCTGGAGGCCTCCTTTAAGATCTACGCGCCGCTGTACCTCGTAAGTGCCGCCGCGATCGGCTCGTCTGGAGGTCATCTTTCGGCTCGTCTCCGTACGATCGGTCCCTGTCCCCGCAGCCGGGGACTGCGGTGTGGTGTGTGACGGGAGGAGGCTGACAGGGGGACAGGTGCCTTTCACCTGGAGTCTGGGGGGGGGTCTGTGAGGGCTAAGGACCTCATGTCACCCGGGGGAGTCCATTCCCGGGGTGTGTGTGTGTGTGTGTGTGTGTGTGTGTGTGTGTGTGTGTGTGTGTGTGTGTACGTACGTACGTGTTAGTCAGACCCTCAAAGGTCTGGCTTTCTGGCTCACACGGTAACGGCGTGTTCAGAACACAGCAGCCTCCTTCTGCCTGCCAGATCGCAGCCATTTTGAGGAGGAGGAGGAAGGAGTACTACGTGAAGAGGCTGATTCCCGAGATCCTGCAGAGCAGTTCCTTCCTCACGGCTAACGGCGGCCTCTACATCGCCTTCTTCTGCATCCTCAGGTACTCGGGCTGGGTCTCAAACGGCCGTGTGGCCCCCGTGATGGAGGTGAGGCTTGGGTGAGTGTGACACGACGACAGGTGAGGGTCATGTGATTGCGGAGGCCCGAGAAGAGACTGCAGACAGCCTGCTGGGGGGAGGGGGACCTGCCTCTTTCAGGGTTTAGTCTGGGTCCAAGGTGCAGGCCTGCACTGCTGCGGATGGGAGAGAATGGGTTAAAGTTCATGGGACATGTCAGCAGCGTGTGATCGGGCAAAGGTCATTCTGGAAACGCAAGTGGAACGTTCCTCTGACATCTGAGGACCACTGGAATGATGCCCAGTTGGGGCTCTTTGGGGAGACCGTGGACTTGGAAATGACAAATAAGGCTGTAAAGTACGAAAAATATAAATATGAGAAAATCACAGAATCTGACTGGGGGGTCAGAGCATTATTACCGTCTGACTCGTTTAGAGGCGTGAGAATGTCAGTAGAGTCAGAGGGCGGTATAGAAACAGCATTGTTTCATCATCAGGTGCAGTGTAACTCATTCATGTTTAGCTGGTGTCTTAAGGTCTAGACCCGGTTTAAGAAACGGGCAGTGGTCTCTGCCGACCTGCTTTCACGTTTCTACTGATATTCCTGAGAAATTTACTGAGCGTGAGCTCCATGGACCTCCAAGCCTAGGGGGAGATGTTTGCAGGTGTCCGTGTGATTGCTCTTCTGCTTCTCTGTGTGTGTGATGTCAACACTCGTTAAAACGTGGCCCTGACGTGCCATCGTGACCCGGGTCCCAGAGCGGTGTCCCTGTCCGGGCTGCCTCATACTGGGCACGCTTCCACCTCGGAACCAGCCACTGAGATGGTGAGTGATAATGCGGTTTTGTCTGTTACCCAGGAGGATTCTGGGAAGGTTTTACTCATGGTCGTCGGGGTTTGGAGCGGCTCTGCCGGCGTCCTACATCGCCATCCTAATCGAGAGGAAGAGCAGGTGAGGGGTGCACAAGCGTGGCCGTAGGTGGCGCTGTTTCCCAGTGTGAGAGCTTCCTTGTTCATCTGCTTGTTCTGCGCAGGCGGGGGCTGCTGACCATTTACATGGCTAACCTGGTAAGACCCCTGTGCGTGAGCGTGGCCAAGCTTGGCTACATGTCACTTTGCTGTTGGTCACATGACTCAGCATCTTTGTCACGCTCCTGCCCATTTAGGCCACGGAGACGATATTCCGGATGGGTGCCTCCAGAGGAATCATTACTCCAGTCAAGCATGGAGAGGTGAGCCCCCAGCGTGAGGTCACACCACACCATCCACCAATCAGAGCAAGCCATTTGCTCCCTGTAGTTTTGGTCACACCACATTATTGACCAATTAGAGCAGCCTCTGTTCCTGGTTTCCTCCCCTCATTGGGCGTTGCAGTGAGAGGTGGGTATCACATCCGAGCCCTGAGGAGGAAGATGGTAGACTATTCCAGAATGTTCCATCTGGAGGAGGGGGCAGTTCACAGCTTCATCCTCTCTACCAGTGCTCCTGAAAAATGGTTTCCTGTTGCTGACAGCTGGCTGGCTGTTTCAGAAGCCAGCAGTGCCTCTCAAAGATCGCTGCCATTAAAGGCCTGAGGGGCTAAATGTTTATGAAGCCCCTTGTCCTCTCTGTCCAGGTCCTGCTGTTCTGCCTGACTGCCTCACTCTACATGTTCTTCTTCAGGTGAGTTAGGGATACGTACTGGTGTACCGAAGGCTGTGGGTTTGAATCGCGTCACTGTTGGGTCGTTAACCCCAGTTGCCCCAGGGGAACTGAATGCTGGCGACCCTGCCTTCTGACCCACAGCTCCCTCTCAGCTGAATGTACACGTGTCTCTGGCATGTTTCATATTGGAGAATCCTGTGGTTTTTTTTTTCCATACAAATGGAAAACACATTTTATTTCCTGCATGGATGTGACATACAAGTGCCTCCTTTCTGACTCAGCAGTGCTGCTAAATGGATGTCATGACGAGTCGTAATATCACATTTCATATTGAAGAGAAGCAGCAGCCATCCTTCAAGCTGTTTACAGGAGACACCCTGCAGGTGTACGGAAATGTTGTGGACAGGAGGACCGTCTCCCAGAGAGTTCGAATTAGGCCAGACTTGCTCAGGCCGTGTCTGCCGCTGGTCCGACTTTGTGTTCCTTCTGTTCCTCAGGTGTAAAGATGGACTGCAGGGGTTCGCCTTCTCTGCCTTGAAGTACGGGTCCTCGGCCGTGTGACGCTCGCTCGGTGACTCGGTGACAGCCTGCATGGTCTGGCCCTGTTCTCTGCCAGAGTGCAGCTGGTGATGGACCTGTGTTCTGTGCTCTCTGCCAGGTTCATTGTTGGCAAAGAGGAGATCCCCACACACTCACTTCTGGCGGAGCACACGTACCCAAAGGGCCCAGAATGGGGTGCTGTTGAGCCGAATCGAGACCCACCTCATGTCCTGTCGACCTTCAGTAGCTCCTCCATCATGGCTCTGACTAGGAGACTTCTTGAGTCTGTGTGAGAAAGGTTCTTGGCTGTGGGGGACATGTAGTCTGTCCTCCGAAAGCTTGGCAGCTCCAACGTGTCCCCTCTCTTTGTCCCCAGGTGTAAACGTGGTCCCCGGCACAGGTGCTGCAAGCACTATGGTGACAGCTGTATCACCTACTGCGTGAAGGTGTGCGTGACCACCCCATGTCCCTCAATGTCGTCTGTGTGTGCGTGACC